>RXON01005139.1:0-54296 GCA_009667805.1 Leptobrachium leishanense
AAACCAACAGGGTTATTCAAAGAGAATCGAAACGACACCGCACGTTCAGTGACTTTTCGTTCTCTTCAATTTGGTTTGTTTTGCCGATCCCATTTCGGCGACCCTATGGTGTATTCAGCAAGCACCACAGGGTCCCCGAAATGCAGGAAAGATTACCGCAAACCCGCCGAAAAACTAACCGCAAAACCCGGTGAATGCACGCCGAAAACCCGCAAAAACATCTGGATCTTTATATACCGAAACCTTGTAGCGCTGTCTTGACTTTTCTCTACTCTCTTTTTCTTTCTTCAGTTTTTCTTCCTTTACTAGAGCCTATCTAGACTTCTAGTACATTGCTTTACACAAATATCTTATGCAACAATTGACAACTACATTAATTTCGAAACAGAATACGACAGACTCTAAGATACCCTTAAGACTGCTAACCTTAGCAGGTTTGCTAGTAATTTCCTTTATTGCATAATGGAAAGCTTAACTATGAGTAACTTTCAGTAAAAGGAACGAGCGGATTATATCTCGGACACCAAAGAGGTCATACTTAAGGGGGACAATATTAGCAAGATTATGAACACAGGTGTCCAATACTCCGCTAGACGACGTGAGGTAAATGTTCGCAAAAAATCCAAAGAAGTATACCGAATAGTTCCCATTAGTAGTTTGGTTTGGAATGATATAGATTTTGTCTTACAATGTTGGCTCATAACTGATATTTGAAATATAAGACCTGTTTCACACTGTTATGATGTTGTATTTTTGAAAAATGCTTTTGTCACATTATATTGCTTGTAGTTGAAATAAAAACTTTCAATATAAAAAAAAAAAAAAAAAAAAAAAACATCTGGATCAACCCTCGGAAAACACCGGAAAAAACCAGAGCAGGAGCCGATCACACACAGCAAAACGCCAGAAAAAGCCGACACCGCAGACGAATGCAGTGAATAAATTAAAAAAACTGTTTGCTTGAACGTTTGAAAAGTGAAACGCTGCTTGCAAAGAAACTACTGAGCGAAAATGTCTGAAATTTACATATAAAATCCAATGAATGATAATAAAAAGGGCTGTTACAGAAAAAAGAAGTAAAGTTAAAAATAAATAATAATAAAAATAAAAAAAATCCAGAAAAATGCTTAAAATATCCTAAAAAATCTATAAATAAAGAGACTCTTTACTGCAGAATTTTATAATGAACGGTTTATTAGATATTGAATTAAAACGGGAATATTTTTAACATTGAAGCCTATGGGATTCGCCTGAATAAACCTGCCACATGAAACCACCGAATGGCAGGGCATTTCGGGAACCTTTCACTGCTGGTTTGTGTTCTCTGAACAGACGAAGCAGTACTTTTTTATGGGGATTTCACTGCCCTCGAACAGGCACCGAATGTGCAGGCAATTCGCCCGCCCAAAGACTTCCTCCAAAACATTTAGATAATCTAAAGCAGTGCAGTCTTGCTTACTCAATTTTAGGTTTCTTACAGCCTCTGACGCAGGTCCCTTTAAGCTCTCAGTAATCCTTTGCTTTTTCTGCGCTTCAGGGACGTCCCACTCATCCAGAGCCTGCATCGTCTGTTCCACCCATTCTTCGAAGGTTTCTTCTCCCGCCGGAGTTGGTACGTTTCCTGTAAAATTTCTCAACCGTCGATAACCAAAGTTAGTGTGCGGAGGGCTTGTTCTTTGACATAGCCAGCAAATCTCCAATAGCCACTATAAATTCAGGCCTGATCATGGCCAGCGGACTGGGCGCGGGAACACTCGCGGATTCGCCACGTGGCGCACTTGGCTGAATCATTTGGGACTTCCACCTCATCGTCAGCTTCATGCTTGCGCCCTGAAAACACACTGGAACACCCTTTCTCCACTCAAAAAGAACATACGTGTGAGAGGTATCTGGGTTCTCTTTAATGTCCAGGATTAACCCCCGATGATCTGGTGTCAGCACGGCCACGGCCTGGCGAATCTGATCTTCGGCCCAAGGGTCTGCAGGAATATCCATGACTATACACAATTCTATCTGACTACTGTGCTCCTCACACCATTTGGCAGCAGTGTCTGGATCCATATTTAACCCTTTAAATGCAGTTTTTCCAGAGACTGGATCCTGGAAACGAGCCCCCACATGTAGCGCTCACTCCCGGAGGAGCCGCTGAATTTGAACCTCGGGTCAGTCTCCCCGCACTAGGGAATAAATATACTCCAGCACCGCTGAGGATTTTATAAATTATATTAGTTTACTGAATAAACTGGCATGTAAAGAGTAACACGGTATACGTATATATAATATTTACAGTAGTTTGTAATGCGAGAAACGCGTAGCGGAAAAGAAAAATTATTTTAACCCCTTCGTGGTTGGAGTGTGAGTCCTCGTACAGGCTATGTCCCGAGAAATGTAAGTGTATGTGTGTATTGGTACCCGGGTACAATATTCAACTGGCCAGTGAATTATTTATGAGGTATCTTCGACTAGTCATGTTGGGCCCTGTAGGTTTTGACAAAACTGCAGCGTGCTTTAGTACTTTACAGTGGCCGGGAAGGCCTCTCACCCATCCGCCAGATACTCTGCGCTCCGCTCGACCCAGGACGTCTCTCCGCTTTGAGACCTGGCTGGATTCTCTGTGTCACCGGTTCCGCTGTCTTGCTTGTCTGTATCTGCCACAAGATGTCCAGCTCACCGCCTGCACTCCCTGTTAGATCGTCTGCGGTCTCCTAACTCGGGGTCCTTCAGCTTACTCTGTATCTGTGTACTAGCGGTGGATCACTGGGTCTTCGTTTAATAAGAAGGGAAACCCGATCTCCAGCTCTGCTAGGCCGCACCTGCGCTCTGGCCTGGTCGCGATCACTAACTCCTGCACTTGCGTCATGCTACTCGCACTCCTCTGTGCGCTCTGACGGCTCTCTCCACGAGGCTGCGGATGTGAGTCTCTCTTTTCCCACCCACTTCCTGTTTCCGCCCGTAAAGCATGCTGAAAAATGTAGTCCCAATGTCCAATGTCTTACATTGCACTTGTCTCCCTCTGGTGGCCAAAAGCAAGTACTACAACGACAGTGAATTAAAACCAGCGCTACAAGGGTATGTACATCCAACTCAGGTAAACGGTGTAGGATTTACAGCAGTTTGCAGATGTGCCCCCACTTGTTAAGGGACCAAAGCTAATGGGACAGAATAATAATCATAAATCAAACTTTCCCTTCTTAATACTTGGTTGCAAATCCTTTGCAGTCAATCACAGCCTGAAGTCTGGAACGCATAGACATCCCCAGACGCTGGGTTTCATCCCTGGTGATGCTCTGCCAGGCCTCTACTGCAACTGTCTTCAGTTCCTGCTTGTTCTTGGGGCATTTTCCCTTAAGTTTTGTCTTCAGCAAGTGAAATGCATGCTCAATGGGATTCAGGTCAGGTGATTGACTTGGCCATTGCATAACATTCCACTTCTGACCCTTCAAAAACTCTTTGGTTGCTTTTGCAGTATGCTTTGGGTCATTGTCCATCCGCACTGTGAAGTGCCGTCCAATGAGTTCTGCAGCATTTGGCTGAATGTGAGCAGATAATATTGCCCGAAACACTTCAGAATTCATCCTGCTGCTTTTGTCAGCGTCACATCATCAATAAATACAAGAGAACCAGTTCCATTGGCAGCCATACATGCCCACGCCATGACACTACCACCACCATCCTTCACTGATGAGGTGGTGTGCTTAGGATCATGAGCAGTTCCTTTCCTTCTCCATACTCTTCTCTTCCCATCACTCTGGTACAAGTTGATCTTGGTCTCATCTGTCCATAGGATCTTGCTCCAGAGCTGTGAAGGCTTTGTTAGGTGTTGTTTGTCAAACTCTAATCTGGCCTTCCTGTTTTTGAGGCTCACCAATGGTTTACATCTTGTGGTGAACCCTCTGTATTTATGGAGCCTGACTGTACATCCGTATATGGATATAAAACCAAAGCATAAAAAGATGATGACCTAAAACATGTATATAATAATATATAATAAAGTCTTCCAGTCGTAGATAAAATAAGGCTATAATAGCAACTAATACAGTGACAAAATGTGCAAAATGACACAGAATAAAAGATACAGATGTAGCGGATAAAATCGGGGTAATGGTAACAACTACTGTAGCGACTGTGCAAAATGACACAAAATAAAAAATACAGATGTGACATAAAACATGAGCATTTATTACAAAGAAATTGGTGCTGGAAATCCGTGCGTATAATAAAACAGAGTTGGTGCGAATATAAAATGAAATACAGTATTCAATTCAATGTAAGTGAAAAAGTGACTTTCAAAACCAATAGTGTATAAAAAATATATATATATAATAAAAGATGGAATACAGTACATCAGATAGATAAAAGCTGGATCCCGGCCATGTACAGAGGTCTTCCACGAAACATCTTGGTGCCATCAAAATCTCAAAAAAAGAACAAATAAAACGGATGACAGTGTAATAACGTCAGGAACCAGTATAAAAAATAATCTTCAGTTGGATAGATGTGACGGGATCCTACTCATGGATTTTAGAGCCTCCTATTGGCTCTATCAGGGTTATTCAAAGAAAGCCGAACTGCCCCCGAAATTGCAATGAACAGTGAATTTCCCCCGTACACTGCAATTTCGTGGCCATTCGACTATTCAAAAAGCTGGTGGCTCCCCAAATTTTGGCGAATTGCCACCGAAATACGGTGATCTTCGGCAGCAGTGAGAAGTAATCGTTACTCTATTCACAGACACCGAACAGCAGAGAAATGTCAGTGAAATGCCCTGATTTTCGGTGTGTTCATGATGACGTTACGTAATGGGGACGTGTCTCCTTCCTGCAAGATTATTATATACTTATTTTAATGAAGAATTCATGGCTCTGAGGAGCTTTTTCTCCTATTTAGATATAAATAAAGCTAATAAATAATCCATGTGGGCCGGGAGGAGGGAAGTTTATTTTATCCAGACTGGGAATTAATTTGTTCATTATATATTAATAGAAAGCGGGGGAGGGGCGCTGGGGGAAATATTTTAGGATTTAATCTGTGTAAAGTGAAACGCTTCTGGCGTCTGGGAATAACATGTGCGTCTCCCAGATCTCCATCATTAAACATGTTCAGAGGGACAGGACCTCACCTGGACGGGTTTTATCATTCGTAATCACAGCTTTATCTCATGTTTTATTTCCCTGATCTGAGAGAATATACAGAAAGGGATTCAGTCATAATATGTGGATTCTGCACCAATAAATGTCATTAAATTGAGGTGATTTGCAGCGTGTGAGGTGTTTATCCGGCGTCGCCCTCTGTATAAAGGAGAATAATTCCACGTATGGAGTTTATTATCTCGCTTTATAAACTGAAATGTTCCCATGTTAATCACGATTAAATGAAGCTGAGCTCTGATCACACACGTTGCTGTGTTATGAATGATATTCTGTGTGTTTAAATGTATTTATTACTTTCCCCGCGTTTTATTTCTGGTTTTAACGCTTGCTGCACACTGCACTGTATGAGGAACCAATAGGTGGGAACATATTTCATGTGGAACCAAACAGCTGCAGCCTGTTGCTGGGGGAAACCTGTTAGGACGGACGGTTCCCCCTGTGTGCCGTATAATGGAGGCGTACAGGCTGTTTCTCCTCAGGAAATGTTTATTTTTTAGTTTAGAAGAATCCTCCGGCTCTCCCTGTAGTAATAAGCGGCCGATGAAGTAAATTTACGGCTTTTTCCTGTCAGAGACGTTACATTAGAGCAGGGGTCTCAAACTCAAATCACCTGAGGGCCACTGGACAAGTTTTCACATCCCATGGGGGGCCGCATGCAAAATTATAAACAGTCTTTTTTATTAAAAAGTTTATTCTTTTCATTTACAGCAAAAAGTCTTTTTATTTATCTCTCTGAAATTTTTTACTATTTTTCGGACAACAATTTTCATTCCCATTTTTTTTTAAAGGCTTTTTTTTATTCCGTAACAGACCTTTTTATTCTTTTTTAAAAGGCCTATTTTAATATTTGGACACATTTTAATACATTTTTACTGGTTTAAATGCCTATTAGAAGAGCAGCCGAGTAACGTCCATAGTCACTTGCAGTGGACGATCCTAGTCGGACATAGTCGGATGACCAAGTCAGTCGCTGGAATATGGACCCAGTGGATGGCCAAAAAACGTTCTGAGCAGCAACACGTCGCTTTATTATTTTTTTTTTTTAGAGAGCTCTGTGACCTCTTTATTTCTGAGGCACATCTCCCATACTGGCCGGGAGCAGGGAAATCTGACTGGTTAAATGGGAGTTCTCTCAAAACCCACATACATCAAACCAGTCAGATCCCTGCTCCAATTGTAAGCCAGTAAGGGATATGTGCAAAAGAAGTTCACCACGGGGAGGGGGGGGGGGCAGCCCAGAGAGCAGTGTAACAGAAGGTGTGTGATTGGGTGTTCTGGCACATATGGAACCTCTCATATGTGGGGACCGGCGCACTTCCGGTGACGTTTAAGCCGCTCACAGTAAGGAACCAGCAGCAATGCGCATGCGCGCGCGTACCGCCGATTCGTCGAGAGACGCGCTAGCAGCCATCTTGGAAACACCAGCCGACCGGCGCACCGCTTTGACGTCATCAAAACCCGACGCCACACTGTATCCTATTGCGCATGCGAGCGGACCCGAGCCGTCAGAGGCTCTCTATATTGTGTGAATGCTTCCTCTATCTGCCCTAAATACTGTATAACTACCCCCTGTAACTGCCCTAAATACTGTATAATCTACCCCTATACCCTGTAAATGCCCTCTATACCCTGTAACTGCCCTACTGTATAACTACCCCCTGTAACTGCCCTAAATACCGTATAACTACCCCTATACCTGCCCTAAATACTGTATAACTACCCCCTGTAACTGCCCTAAACACTGTATAACTACCCCTATACCTGCCCTAAATACTGTATAACTACACCTATACCTGCCCTAAATACTGTATAACTACCCCTATACCCTAACTGCCCTAAATACTGTATAACTACCCCCTGTAACTGCCCTAAATACTGTATGAAGAGAGTAGCCCAGTGATGAACTACTAAAGAGCTTCTAAGATGTGATATCAGAGCCACTATGGGGGTAACCCAAATAAACAAAAAGAGACCTCAAACCTAGAGGTGACCGGCTAGGACATAACAATGAACATTAATTACTTTATTTAACGTTTAAACATTAACCCTTAAGAAGGTTATTAAAGGACAACACAAAACAAATAGACATTATTTAAAATGCATATAACCACAATAATTAATAGGTGAATTACCTCAGGGAATGGTTATAACAATTAATGATAAGTGAAACTAGTGAAAAACCCATGAAATAGGCTCCTTCTTTGATACAGCATTCATTTCTTAATGGAGCATCAATGGGTTCATTAGATTGTATGGGACATGAATGATCGCTTCCTCAACCAATTTTCTATCTTATGGGGCATATATGTATGAAATAAACCCCTAATGCAAATAGAAAGCGTCACTGCCTATGAGCATACTATCTAATGAGGAAATTGTGTATGAAATAACCCCCAATGCTAGCTGAAATCGTCACTACCGATTGGCATTAGTTCTAATGCAGCAAATTGTATATGCTAATATGGTTGTGGACCCGTGCTTCAGTGATTAGCAGGATAAATTAGTTGGAATCATTAACCTTTCACTTGAATAAATCTTTTGTGATCACAATCATTGCGTGATTAACATGCACAATCCGATCATGTGCACGGTTTTTAAAAAAAAATTTTTTAGCTGTTGTATTCATTTCTCAAGTATCCTAAGATACTATATTGCGAAATCGCACATAGAGTAGTGCCACCTAAAGTAGCGTTTTCATAGACCATCTGTGCTTCATAAGGATGCGAGGTGCAATTATAGACAGTTCTGAAGTGAAAGGCTATTATTTTCTTTCACAAGTATCACAAGATTCTATATTGCAGGGATACACATATAATGCCCAAGGCAACACTTGAATAAATAATCCTTGCGTCATAAACATGCAAAATGTAATTATATACCCAATTCAGGGGTTTAAAGTTGTTGCAAACATTCCTCAAGTATCAAAAAGGGTACTATATGACAAAGGTGTCCATATGTTGCATATAGAGTGGTGACGCCCGGAACAACGTTCAAATAAACATTCCCTGCGTTGTTAGCATTGGAGGTGTACCAATGCTAACAACGCAGGGAATGTTTATTTGAACGTTGTTCCGGCGTCACCACTCTATATGCAACATATGGACACCTTTGTCATATAGTACCCTTTTTGATACTTGAGGAATGTTTGCAACAACTTTAAACCCTGAATTGGGTATATAATTACATTTTGCATGTTTATGACGCAAGGATTATTTATTCAAGTGTTGCCTTGGCATTATATGTGTATCCCTGCAATATAGAATCTTGTGATACTTGTGAAGAAAATAATAGCCTTTCACTTCAGAACTGTCTATAATTGCACCTCGCATCCTTATGAAGCACAGATGGTCTATGAAAACGCTACTTTAGGTGGCACTACTCTATGTGCGATTTTCGCAATATAGTATCTTAGGATACTTGAGAAATGAATACAACAGCTAAAAAAATTTTTTTAAAAACCGTGCACATGATCGGATTGTGCATGTTAATCACGCAATGATTGTGATCACAAAAGATTTATTCAAGTGAAAGGTTAATGATTCCAACTAATTTATCCTGCTAATCACTGAAGCACGGGTCCACAACCATATTAGCATATACAATTTGCTGCATTAGAACTAATGCCAATCGGTAGTGACGATTTCAGCTAGCATTGGGGGTTATTTCATACACAATTTCCTCATTAGATAGTATGCTCATAGGCAGTGACGCTTTCTATTTGCATTAGGGGTTTATTTCATACATATATGCCCCATAAGATAGAAAAATTGGTTGAGGAAGCGATCATTCATGTCCCATACAATCTAGTGAACCATTGATGCTCCATTAAGAAATGAATGCTGTATCAAAGAAGGAGCTATTTCATGGGTTTTTCACTAGTTTCACTATCATTAATTGTTATAATACCATTCCCTGAGGTATTCACCTATTAATTTATTGTGGTTATATGCATTTTAAATAATGTCTATTTGTTTTGTGTTGTCCTTTAATAACCTTCTTAAGGGTTTAATGTTTAAACGTTAAATAAAGTAATTATGTTCATTGTTATGTCCTAGCCGGTCACCTTGGTTTGAGGTCTCTTTTTGCCCTAAATACTGTATAACTACCCTATACCTGCCCTAAATACTGTATAACTACCCCTATACCTAACTGCCCTAAATACTGTATAACTACCCCCTGTAACTGCCCTAAATACTGTATAACTACCCCTATACCCTAACTGCCTAAATACTGTATACCTACCCCCTGTAACTGCCCTAAATACTGTATAACTACCCCCTGTAACTGCCCTAAATACAGTATACTACCCCTATACCTGCCCTAAATACTGTATAACTACCCCTGTAACTGCCCTAAACACTGTATAACTACCCCTATACCTGCCCTAAATACTGTATAACTACCCTATACCCTAACTGCCCTAATTACTGTATAACTACCCCCTGTAACTGCTCTAAATACTGTATAACTACCCCTATACCTGCCCTAAATACTGTATAACTACCCCTATACCCTAACTGCCCTAAATACTGTATAACTACCCCCTGTAACTGCCCTAAATACTGTATAACTACCCTATACCCTAACTGCCCTAAATACTGTATACCTACCCCCTGTAACTGCCATAAATACTGTATAACTACCCCTATACCCTGTAACTGCCCTAAATACTGTATAACTACCCCTGTAACTGCCCTAAATACTGTATACCTACCCCTGTAACTGCCATAAATACTGTATAACTACCCCTATACCCTGTAACTGCCCTAAATACTGTATAACTACCCCCTGTAACTGCCCTAAATACTGTATAACTACCCCTATACCTGCCCTAAATACTGTATAACTACCCCTATACCCTAACTGCCCTAAATACTGTATAACTACCCCCTGTAACTGCCCTAAATACTGTATAACTACCCCTATACCCTAACTGCCCTAAATACTGTATACCTACCCCTGTAACTGCCATAAATACTGTATAACTACCCCTATACCCTGTAACTGCCCTAAATACTGTATAACTACCCCCTGTAACTGCCCTAAATACTGTATACCTACCCCCTGTAACTGCCATAAATACTGTATAACTACCCCTATACCCTAACTGCCCTAAATACTGTATACCTACCCCCTGTAACTGCCATAAATACTGTATAACTACCCCTATACCCTGTAACTGCCCTAAATACTGTATAACTACCCCCTGTAACTGCCCTAAATACTGTATACCTACCCCCTGTAACTGCCATAAATACTGTATAACTACCCCTATACCCTAACTGCCCTAAATACTGTATAACTACCCCCTGTAACTGCCCTAAATACTGTATAACTACCCCTATACCCTAACTGCCCTAAATACTGTATACCTACCCCCTGTAACTGCCATAAATACTGTATAACTACCCCTATACCCTGTAACTGCCCTAAATACTGTATAACTACCCCCTGTAACTGCCCTAAATACTGTATAACTACCCCTATACCCTGTAACTGCCCCTATATATACTGTATAACTGCCCTCTATACCCTGTAACTGCCTCTATATACTGTATAACTACCCTCTAACTGCCTCTATATACTGTATAACTGCCCCTATACACTGTATAACTACCATCGTTATACAGTACATGGGGCAGTTACAGGGTATAGAGGGCAATTATACAGTATATAGAGGGCAGTTATACAGTATATAGGGCAGTTACAGGGTATAGAGGGCAGTTATACAGTATATAGAGGCAGTTACAGGGTATAGGGGTAGTTATACAGTATATAGAGGCAGTTACAGGGGGTAGTTATACAGTATATAGAGGCAGTTACAGGGGGTAGTTATACAGTATATAGAGGCAGTTACAGGGGGTAGTTATACAGTATTTAGGGCAGGTATAGGGGTAGTTATACAGTATTTAGGGCAGTTACAGGGGGTAGTTATACAGTATTTAGGGCAGGTATAGGGGTAGCTATACAGTATTTATGGCAGTTACAGGGGGCAGTTATACAGTATTTATGGCAGTTACAGGGGGCAGTTATACAGTATTTAGGGCAGTTATACAGTATTTAGGGCAGTTACAGGGTATGGGATAGTTATACAGTATTTACGGCAGTTACAGGGGGCAGTTATACAGTATTTATGGCAGTTACAGGGGGTAGTTATACAGTATTTAGGGCAGTTATACAGTATTTAGGGCAGTTACAGGGTATGGGATAGTTATACAGTATATAGAGGCAGTTACAGGGGGTATACAGTATTTAGGGCAGGTATAGGGGTAGTTATACAGTATATAGAGGCAGTTACAGGGGGTAGGGGTAGTTATACAGTAATTAGGGCAGTTACAGGGGGTAGTTATACAGTATATAGAGGCAGTTACAGGGGGTAGAGGGCATTTACAGGGTATAGGGGTAGATTATACAGTATTTAGGGCAGGTATAGGGGTAGTTATACGGTATTTAGGGCAGTTACAGGGGGTAGTTATACAGTATTTAGGGCAGATAGAGGAAGCATTCACACAATATAGAGAGCCTCTGACGGCTCAAAGGTCCGCGCGCATGCGCAATAGGATAAAGTGTGGCGTCGGGTTTTGATGACGTCAAAGTGGTGCGCCGGTCGCCTGGTTTTCCAAGATGGCTGCTAGCGCATGCGCATTGCTGCTGGTTCCTTACTGTGAGCGGCAGAAACGTCACCGGAAGTGCGCCGGTCCCCACATATGAGAGGTTCCCATATGTGCCAGAACAGGGGCAGCAGCTCTGGGCAGTGGAAGGAGCTGATGCACATAGAGTTGTTCCTCCTCCAGGCTGCATGTCCCTGCGTCCTGCATTGTCAGATTACCAGTGCACACACAGGAGCCGCTGGGCACAGTCCCCAGAGAGTGGCTGCTCTCAGCTTCAGGGCTGCTGCTGGCCTCTGGAAGCTGACATCTTGTCCCACGTGCTGCTGAGTGAGGAGCAGAGATCCCATCGGGCCAGGCTGCTGCCAGGTGAGAAATGATCTGCCCTCTGTCTTCACTGTAAGCTCTCAGCATCCCCCCCCTGCAGCTGCAGAGACCCCCCCCTCCCTGCTTACACACACAGCCTCCCTCCAGAGTAAGCTGTAATAAGTGAGGGGTCTCCCTGTGTTCAGAAGCAGACATTCCTGGACACAGGAGACCCCATCACATATTATAAACCCTGCTAAAAAATCTTCTTCATACACAGGTATCCAGACTATGATTTCTGAATACCTGTGTAAATTGATGATTTGTTTTACAATCTGGGCGACATTGGAGGCTGTACCTATTTTTCTGTGTGTGTATATTATCACAAAAAATATCCTGCATCCACATGCTTGCGCTGCTCATTGTCACTTCCTACAGCTACCGACAGGGGGCACTATCAGCTGCCTTACCATAAGCTAAAATGAGGATGTTAATTTCCCCTTGGTGTCCCGTGTTATAAGCAGGGGAGGCGCTGAATCCAGCAGCCTGCCCCGTAACGGCCACTAGCCTCCTGGATACTCGCAGCAGCGCTAACACCCAACCGCAAGTATCACCTCCTGGAGTCCATAGGACTCCATGGATGCTTGTGCTTCCGGGCCATGTGATCTCGTGAGATCGTGCAGTGCCATGGAGTGATCACGGAGGGAGGCTGGGGACTCTTTGTCCCCAGTCTCACTCCACTCCCGGCTGCCAGACGTGGCGGATCAGGACGACGTTCTCACTGCAGGATGAGACTGTTAACAATTAAAGGACACTCTAGGCTAAAAATCACCCCCCCCTTTTTTTACATTATATTATACTTATTGCCCTACCTAGTTATTCAGTGTTTTGTTTTTTTTCAATGTAATACTTACCCTAAAAAACACTTGTTTCCAACGGTGTTTTTTTTTTTTTTATGCTCCCCTCTCCCTCTCTCCTCTCCCGTCGTGGTAACTCTTCAACTTGGCGGCTAATGGTTTACGTGAGAAGCGCACATGCGCGCCTCTCACGTAAACCAGCCAATCAGCAGGCTTCCTCTCTTTTTTGATTAGTGTTACGCGAAAGAGGATGTGCGCAACACTAATCACAGCCGCTGCTGCCAGCTACTGCGGCGATTTGGAGACGTCATCGAGCTGAAAGTGCGATGACGTCTCCTACTCGGCAATAGTCGGCAGAAGCGGGAAGTACAAATCCCGCTCTGCTGACTGACAGCTGGGAGGGCGGAGTAAAGTCCTCCGCGTCTCTCAGCTGTTTCAGCCGATCGGCTGAGCGGAGGGAGGGGGGAAAGAGGGCATACTTAGGTCATCATGACCACCTAAAAAAGCTTAGGTGGTCATGTTGCCTAGAGTATCCCTTTTAAGTAAGTTGATATAATTAATATAAACGGCGTAATATTTTTTTTTTATATTGCAGAAAAAAATATTAAAATATGGATTTTTTTTGGGGCGGTGGGTCATCATGGATTCTTGCACCGGGCCCTGAGGTTTCTAGTTACGCCTCTGAGTAGCGGGATTAGGTGTGAGCCGAGATTGTGTTTATTGTGTGTATAATGGCAATAAAGAGCTTCTTGTATGAAATCCTCACACAGGCCGTGACTTCCAGCGTCTGCTCTTAGGATAGGAAGAAGCTCACGGCTCTCACTTAATGCGCTGATTCTTAGCGGATCCTGCAGGATTCATGAGATCTCACAGCTCAGATCTAGGTTTAGCAGAGAGTTTCAGTGAATGTGACCCAGGGATCTGTTTCCTGCAGAGTCACAGCTCAAACACACAATACCAGATATTCCACGTCTCATAAAAGGAGGGTTTCACCTCACCACGAGTCACTGTTTAGTGAATAAACCCCTACCCAGACAGAGGGATAACTCAAATCAGGAAACTACAGGGTTAACAGACAGTCCCATGATGCAAAGTGTCCACACCCTGTGTGTGTGGAATGTGGTAAAACACGCCCACTGACTCCTGATAGGAGAAAAGTTAGTTTCATTTCTCTTTCTGCTTCCAGCGATGGCGTCTGCTGATCTGAGAGACGAGCTGACCTGCTCCATCTGCCTGAACATTTATACAGACCCTGTGACCCTGCCATGTGGACACAGCTTCTGCAGGACCTGCATTGGGGATGTGCTGGACACACAGGAGGGATCTGGAGCCTATAAGTGTCCTGAGTGCAGAGCAGAGTCTCAGGAGCGTCCGGCTCTGGTGAATGCCAGGAAACTGCGGAACATCGCTGAGAATATCCGATCTACTCACCCAGAGCAGGAGGAGGCCGGGATCCCCTGTACTTACTGTATTCAGTCTCCGGTACCGGCTGCTAAAACATGTCTGCTGTGTGAAGCTTCTCTGTGCGAAAACCATCTGAGGGTCCACAGCAAGTCAGCAGAACACGTCTTAACTGAACCCACCACTTCACTGGAGAACAGGAAATGCTCCGTCCACAAGGAAATCCTCAAATATTACTGCTGTGAGGACGCGGCCTGTATCTGTGTGTCCTGCAGCCTGGCCGGAGAGCACAGGGGACACCAGGTGGAGACTCTGAATGAGGCCTCTGAGAAGAAGAAGGAGAAACTGAGGAATATTCTGCAGAAACTGACCTCACAGAGAGAGGAGGCCGAGAAAAGAGTCCAGAACCTGGAGGAGCTCAGGAGACAAGTGCAAGGAAAAGCAGCCGGGGTAACAGAGCGAGTCACTGCCCTGATTAGGGACATCAGGAAACAGCTGGAAGCCCTGGAGAAGCGAGTCCTGAGTGAGATCTCCAGGCAGGAAGAGCAGGTCTCACTCCGAGTCTCAGATCTAATCCGGCAGCTGGAAATAAAGAAGGAGGAGCTGTCCAGGAAGATGGGCGACATCGAGGAGCTGTGTGACATGACCGACCCAGTAACTGTCTTACAAGGACGGGAATCAGACAGAGACGACTATTGTGACACTGAGGAGGACACAGAGAGACGTGACATAAAGGTCCATGATGCAGGAGATCTGGATGTGGGTCTGATCTCAGTGACCTTACACTCAGGCCTAGCTGGGATTGTGACCGGAATAACGAGACGGCGCCGTGTACCGGAGGCTTCAAACATGTTACTGGATGTAAACACGGCTTCAGACATGTTAACTGGATGTAAACACGGGACAGTTCGTTTAATGTTTCTGTATCAGAGGATTTGAAAAACTGTTTCCTGGTCAGGAATAAATCAGAGACGCCGACACCAAGAGAGATTTCAGTATCCTCAGGTTTAAGCTCAGGAGTTTCTCCTCAGGGCGACATTACTGGGAAGTGGAGGGCAGTGAATCAGGGTGGTGGAGGGTCGGGATGACCTATCCCAGTATAGAGAGGAGGGGAGGGGAGTCACTGATTGGAAATAATAACAAGTCCTGGGGTTTGCAGAAGTATTATAATAAAATGTATTATTTGAGACATGACAGTAAATTTATACAGTTCCCTCACTCCTCTTCCTGTCATAGATTGGGGATACTCCTGGACTATGAGGCCGGACGTTTGTCCTTTTATGAGCTGTGTGACCCGATCAGACACTTACACACCTTCACTGCCGCCTTCACCGAGCCGCTCCATGCTGGATTCGGGGTATGTGGGTATAATTCCTGGGTGAGAATTTGAGGAATTTGGGGATTTTGTGTCAGTTAAAATGATTTCTAGGAGTGAAAACTCTTTAACCCATAGAATGCCTTGCTGGGTTTAGCTAATAATCCCATATTAAGAATAATTGTATAAAAAGAAAGGAATGCTTGTGCAGAAACATGATGGGATCCCCTCTGATAATGGGCCGAGCAGGACATGAGATCCACCAACTGGCTCAAACATTACTGGAAAATCCCATTCTTAATATTCCTCTTAATGGAAAGTTTCTGGATCAGGTTGTGCAGATGTAAATGCTATTTCCCTGTGATTGCGGATTGGCTGAATGTTTCCCCCTGATCGCTGGCTATTAAGCTGATCCTTTGAGATCTCGTGGCTTTGCTCCTGATTTATACGATTGATTGATCATAGAACTGATACTCGCTGATAGATTTGTAATCAATAAATCTGATTTCTATTTCACACAAACGCCGCGTAAAGAATGACTTGTCTGTGTCCGTTCCCTCCAATCAGTGATGAGTATTTATATGCACAGGGGGGGCTCCGGGTACTCGGGTATCATTAATACATGTTACTCCCTGAGGTCACATGATGCACGTGGTTTAATATACAGGCTGGAGGTCACCCAGGGGTTAAATAACAGAAAATCCAAAGCTAAAAGCAGGAGAAATACTCGGGGACAATTCCATGTATGTGACACAAAACAGGGGTATGGAGAGATGTGGTCGGGCAGAGATCGGGGCTGGCAGCGCAGGTTCAGAGTCGCTTGTAGACGCAGGAGAATCAAATCCCAAATAAGTATCAAATGCCAATACTCAGTGTACACAGAGAAATGACGAGTGAGGCTGGAAGCAGCTATATAAAGAATATAAGGCCACACGGCGCTATATAAATATCTGCTTCATGCGGATAAGATAGGTGACTTTATGCGGGAAACAATGTTTAAGCAATGCGCAGATATTCCTGCAAAGTGCTGTGTGATTGGAAAGTCTGCTGTTACTTTGCACGTGATATAAAGTTATACATACAATGTGCACAGATCCAGATTAAAAAACCTTATTAATGACAAATAGCAATTTAAATCATATTCTCTGGGCTCTGTCGCCACCTAGTGTCTAGAAATCATCATGACCACAACACCATGACACTTGTAATGAGATTCTAGGGCTACTGTCACATTTCAGCCCTGCCCCCTGCTGGTGGATGCAGGGTTTCTTCTGTTTTCTGGTTTTCAGGCTCTGCAGACTATCAGGGTAATTGAAAGAGCTCTGAATTGTTTGAGAAAGGCTGAAAATCGGCGTTCGGTTACCTTTCCTGGCCATTCGGCTATCCAGAGAGCAGGCAGTTTGCCAAATCCTGGCGAATTGCCTGCACATACGGTGCCTGTTCGAGGGCAGTGAAATCCCCATGAAAAGCACTGCTTCGTCTATTCAGAGAGCACAAACCAGCAGTGAAAGGTTCCCGAAATGCCCTGCCATTCGGTGGTTTAATTCGGCAGGTTTATTCAGGCGAATCCCATAGGCTTCAATGTTAAAAATATTCCCGTTTTAATTCAATATCTAATAAAGAGTCTCTTTATAATTTTTTCAGGATATTTTAACCATTTTTCTGGATTTATTTTATTTTTTTTAAAAAAAGTCTGATTTATTTTTTTCAAGTTTACTTTTTTTTCTGTAACAGCCCTTTTTATTATCATTCATTGGATTTTATATGTAAATTCCAGACATTTTCGCTCAGTAGTTTCTTTGCAAACAGCGTTTCACTTTTCAAACATTCAAGAAACTGTTTTTCTAATTTATTCACTGCATTCGTCTGTGGTGTCGGTTTTTTCCGGCGGCTGGGCTGCGTGTGATCGGCTCCTGCTCGGGTTTTTTTCGGCGGGTTAATCCAGATGTTTCTGCAGGTTCCGGCGTGCATTTGCCAGGTTTTTTGTGGTGAGCTTTCGGCGTGTTTGCGGCGGGTTTTCCCTGCAATACGACGGCCCTGTGGTGCTTGCTGAATACACCGCAGGGTCGCCGAAATGGGATCGGCAAAACGAACCCGAATTGAAGAGAACGAAAAGTCACCGGATGTGCGGTGACTTTTCGATTCTCCTTGAATTACCCTGAATGTGTTTAGAAAACAATTAAGGAATAAATATCATTGCACTTGTAATTAAAACCAATTTGAGTTTCTTTTGATGCGCATCAAATAAAATATAACGACAATTTATCTGGTCCAGATTGAATGTTATATATCGAGCCTTCCATAGCCCAAGGTCTAAATAACTTTATACAGCATGTCCATTCAAGTAATAAATCTGTCTGTGATAAGAAATATAATATAATGTAAATGTGCAAGTCGTGACCTTGCGAAGCCGAGTCCCTTACAACGACCAAACACTGCTGGTCCATTATAGGCGTTTTTCAATTCGCAACATATGAGGTTAATTTGACAAACGATGGTTATTGTATTATAGCTGCGGCATTTTTACCACCGTTTTATGTAATAATTAATCCAAAATGAATTTAACAATCCGTAAAGATCATCATTAAAGTTAAATATTGTGTGATTGTGACATAGAAACATAGAAAAAATGTCGGCAGATAAGAACTTTCGGCCCATCTAGTCGCCCAATTACATGGATTTTACCTGGATTTATCTTTTTGTTTAGGATAGCCTTATGCCTATCCCATGCCTGCTTAAATTCAATCACTGTTTTGGCCTCTACCACTTCAACTGGAAGACTGTTCCATGTATCCACCACCCTCTCAGTAAAAACCTTTTTAGAAAAACATTTTTATCATGATTATTATCTGGGAACATTATTTTGTCAACCAATAAAGTAGCATCGAATAGTGATTTATATAAATATATCTTTTTGGCAACAATTAAATAAGTAGGGATGCACCGATACCGATACTAGTGACGTATTCACGCGGCCTCCGGACGCTTCTGTGGCGCTGCCTCTCGGCTGGAGGCAGCGTTACAGAAGCGCCAGCGGCCACGTGATCGCGCCACAGCAGCGCGACCGGACCTCAGGATGGGTGAGTATCGCTGCCCCCGGAAGGGAACGCTGGCCGCGTGCTTCTCATGCATGTAGCCAGTTTCCCCAGCGTATAGGTAAGCGCTGGGGGGGGGGCAATATCCACATGAGCTGGGGGCAATATCCACATGAGCTGGGGGCAATATCCACATGAGCTGGGGGCAATATCCACAATATCCGTGTGAGCTGGGGGCAATATCCGTGTGAGCTGGGGGCATTTTTATATGAGGTCTGTTCTTATTGAAAAGTGGTCACATGGCATAAAAGAAAAGTATCGGTACTCGGTATCGGTGAGTACTTTTTAAAGGTATCGGTACTCGGTCTTAAAAATGTGGTATCCTGTGCATCCCTAGTAATAAGAAAAATAACATTGTTTACAAGAAACTTTATTTATTTGAAACAAATCTCAAATGTCACCTCCACTCGTTGGTAATTAACTGCAACTCATTAATATATAAATTATCTTTGTATCAACACAATCTTCATAACGAGAATACACATCTTTTGGCAACAATTATATGATTTGGCTGGTTTGAAGGTATAAAGAAACTATTTATTTCAAATAAATCATCCTTTAATGTTATCTTCACTTATTGGTAAATTACTGCAATTTATTAACTTTGCATCAATACAGGTTTATAAAGTGAATATATAGAGTATATAGGATACCATTTAAAACTCGATACTCTAATCTACACCTTGAAATGTACTTATCTTGATCGATAGATCACATTATTTCACCAGGGAATAACCGGTATACCAGATCAGCTGAATGAATGAATCAGCTACCGTAGATACTCGAGTATAGCACGACCTGAATATAACGCGATGGATAGAGATTTATTATTGAAATGAGAGAGAATGCTCAAGACTCGAATATAACGCGATGGATAGAGATTTATTATTGAAATGAGAGAGAATGCTCAAGACTCGAATATAACGTGAGAATCAAAATTTGACTGTAGCCGTAAGACTAGGGTCAGTCGAACGCATTTTTCACGTCTACCATCAAAAAGTGCGTTGATGCGTCCGAACGCATTTTTTCACGGAAGACGCTATAGCAGTCATACGATGTGCAATTTCGGCCGTATATTTTGACGGAGCTTTTAAAAACAAATGGACGTGATGTTGGCCAGACATGTGCAGCGTCTGACGTCTCCTAGTCATGCACACACGCCGCTATGCGGACGCAGCGCACTCTGTGCGTCAATACTAGCGGTTCCATGTTCTTGAAAGAATGCTTTTGTTTGCCGCTTGCGTTGCACGGCCGAACTTTCGTGCGGCCGTACTTCATATATTGGCCGTTATTGGACGTCATTTGCTGCTACTACGGCCGTAATAAAGTGCGGCTCAACGCACATTCGCACTGCGTTCGTCTGACCCCAGCCTAAATAATTAAGATCCTTCCAGGTTCTCTTCACACAGTCAGGCTCCTCCTCAGGCCAGGGTGCTCTGCTCTAGAATGATTGCAGTTGTTACTAAGTATGAAGCCGCCGGCCACCCATCTTTACTAGCGATTAGATGGCCGGCTGAGCCAAGCGAGGTGAAAGATTGGCTTAAACCGAGCGTGCCCTCTGTCCATGATGGATCCCACCTCTCCTGAATCTGGGAGTACCTGAAGTGTTTGCAAGCATCAGGGAGACTGCATTCACTTCAGCGAGACTACCGGAACTTCCAGGAGACTTGGGATCCAGAGCAAGGCAAGTTTTTTTTTTTTTTTTTTTACACTTGATGCAGATGTCTCGAATATAACGCGACCTCTCCAATTTTATGGTAGATTTTTTGGCACCAAAATCTAGCGTTATACTCGAGTATCTACACTTTTAACTGTATGGTTATATGTTTATTTTAACTAGAGGCAATAAAAGTTACATTTTAATCATTGCGTTTCCAATTTGATGAAGCCTTTGTTTTACTTTCTATAGTTTAGTGAGGGTTATCCCCCAATTTCTGTTTCCGTTTGGAAACACATAAACTTCAGATCAATATGTGGGATTCACATTAGGTGTTCCTACATCATTTTGTTTTTAGATCCGGTCTCTAATCCCAGCAAAGTCCCTCGAAGTGGAAGCACAGGAGCCACTGAGAGAAGAGATCAGCGCAACGTGAGTGAATACAGTGAGAGAAGAACCACATAAACAAAGTTGTTGAAAGATGCATCTCTGCACAGAAGTCCTTGAGGAGCATCACTTTAAAGACAGAGATTGCCGCCCTGCATTCCTTGCTGTATAAATTTCACAACAGGCTGAGCTTCCATAAGCCATACTTGGCTAAACAGGTTCACCAGTGTATAAAGCGTTTAGAGTCTATGGTTTTAGATGGATCTATTCACAAATATTAGATCTTTGACCAAGTATATGGGGAAGAATCTATCAGAGGAGACGCAGCATTGTCTGGTGCCCAGCCAGTCTATTGAGCATCGAGAAGATTCTTGGTGCCTGCAAGTTGCTGCTACGACTCCTGGACTGCTGCTGCAAAGATAAGTGCAATTATATGGGCGCCGAAATCTAATATTATAGAGTTGAGCCTCAAGATGGGACTTAAAGTGGAAACATGGCCAAAATATGGTCCTATAAAAGCTTTGAAAACCAATCAGCGATTATCAGAGTGACGATTAATTACTAAATATAGGAATATTGATGCCCCTACTATTAAGGTGTCATGTATGACCACATGATTTACGTGCACTGATTATGAGCCTAAAAAGCCTAGAAAGACAATAACATTAAAGGAGAGAAATTAGTAGATAAAATAAAGGTCATTAAAAAATAATGTATGAAAATGATATATAAGATCCTATGAATAACAATTAAAAGGTCTGTTACAGAATAAAAAAAAAGCCGGGTAAAAAAAATTGGAATCCAAAATTTTGCTGAAAAATGCCTAAAAATCCTAAAAAAATAAATAAAGAGACTTTTTGCTGCAAATGAAAATAATGAACGATTAAATAAATATTTAAGGTCAAATCATTTGATAAACAGACACTTTCTACTATCTCTGGTGGCGTCGATGACTGTATTGCGTTACCTGCTCCCGACGTTCCCCTTTCTTAAATGGACAACCAAGGGTCTCCGCCGAATTCGAGATATATTATCTAAAACTGGCTTATTGATGTTTCCCCAATTGCAAAACCGCTATCAACTCCCGCTCTAACACTCTCCTACTTACAACTTACACATTATCTCACGCACTTGGGACTCCTTGACAAATACTCTGCCGACACTTCTGAACTCGCAGGGGTAGAGGCTGTGTCTGTGTCCTCGGCGTCTCAATCGCGCTTAATTTCAATCAGCTATAATACATTGATGGTAGATGTACGGCCCCCCCATCTGGGCCTTCCAAACGGCATGGTCAAAAGATTTATCCCTCCAACTTACTCCCTCGCAATGGACACAAGCTTTTCCATTCCACATTGGAGCCTCCAGAAACGTCACCTTACTAGAAACTAGGCGTAAATTCTTGTATAGATGGTACCTTACCCCAATTCGTTTGAGCCATTTTAAGCAAGGAACTCCGCCAGTGTGTTGGAGATAACTAATTTGGGGTCTTATGTCCATATATGGTGGTCCTGTCCCCTGTTGCAGTCCTTTTGGCAACAGGTCCACTCGCTGATAAGGTGTTGGGAGGAGATGTACCCTTCACGCTTGATGCACTGCTCTTATTTCTACCTCGTGCGATAGGGAATAAACATAAAAAGATATTTTACCATATAATCACAGCCGCAATGCTACTGATTGCCAGACTATGGAGACAAACTATTGTCCCCACTTTGAAAGAAGTGCTAGACGTGGTCTCGATCTTCCGTTTTTATGAGAATCTAGCGATTCACCTCCTAGACCTAAAGGCCCCGGCGAGAGACCCATGGCTCCTATGGGATACGAGATCGTTGTAACAGGCTCGTTAACATTTGTACTTACATGTACCGAACTCTTTGTGCCTTTTCTGAAAGTATCTGAATTGTTACAGGATGACTCACTGTATCTTTTGCCTACATACCTTGATATATGTCATTGTGATATGTTATGTTGTTTATATTTATTCCCTTCCTTTTTAATTTCTTTCCCCTCTTATATTTTTTGAAAATAAATTAAATAAATATTTAAGAAAAACGGGGATTTTTTTTTACTTACATTGAATTCGCCTGATTAAACCTGCCGAATGAAAACACCGAACATCAGGGTCCCTGTAGTGCAGGGAAAACTCGACGCAAACACACTGATCACTCACCGCAAGCCTGCCGAATACTCACCGAAAACCCACAGAAATCGCCGCTAAAACCACGCCGAACAGACCGGAAAAACCCAACTAACCGCCGATCACAGAGCCGAAAAGCCGACAGGCAGACCAATGGGGTGAAAAAAAATAAAACAGTTTGCGTGAAAGTTTGAAAAGGGAACCGCTGTTTGCAAAAAAACTACTGAACCAAAATGTCTGGAATTTACACATAAAATCCAATGAATGATAATAAAAAGGGCTGTTACAGCAAAAAGAAAAAAAGATTTAAAAAAAGACAGAAAAAAATACCCAAAAATGCCTAAAATATCCTAAATAAATCTATGAATAAAGAGACTTTTTGCTGCAGGTTAAAATAATAAACGGTTTATTAGATATTGAATTAAAACAGGAATATTTTTAACATTGAAGCCTATGGGATTCGTCTGAATAAACCTGTAGAATAAATCTTTATTTTTTTTTCATATAAAGATTTTTATTGGAGTGCACACATGAATGGTACAAACATGCAAATAAAGAAAGCATCAAAAGGAAGAGACATAGATTTGCAACATTGGCAATAAACAATACAATTCGAATGAAATTATCGTTGAACTCTGGGAAGGGGTCGATTGTGCAGACTCCATTTTCCAATAAAAACATAAATTCCTAAACTAAAATAAACATAAACATACAACATGGCAGCACTACAGCCTTACATATCAAGGAGCCTTAAATCAAAAGTCCAGAATCGACAAACACCTTCCATCCCTCCCACGTTTCCTCAAGTTGGCATATAGAATTATTCGCTGTGTGGAACATTTCCTCATATTTAAACACACTTTCGAGGGCAACCATAACCTCCCTCATAGAGGGGCAGACGGAAGAACGCCAATGTCTCGCTATAACTATTTTAGCCGTCCCAAGTACCATGGAAATAAACCTCCTATGACGGGTCTGGATGTTAACGGGTAAGAGATGCAAGAGGTACACTTTCGGGCATATTGGAAGCGTAAGCAAAGTACAATGGGAAATCAATCTACATAACTTTTCCCAATATCCCCCCAGAATAGGACATAACCAAAACGTATGCAATAGAGAGCCAGGGCCGGTGAGACACCTCCAGCATAATCCCAAGTTCCCTGAGATATGGGCCAACCGGTTAGGAGTTAAATACCATCTACACAGCAATTTGATGTGGGCCTCACGTAGGTTGGTGCTTCTAGAGTATTTAAATATCGTGTCCATGGCGTATGACCAATCCTCTATGGAAATAGTTAGTTTCCCATTTAATCATATAGGGTAGCTTCTTAGGTGAGGTTGGGGTTAGGAGGCTATTATAACACAGAGACAGCGGTTTCATTTGACATTTCCTTCCCATACATAGTTTATGAAAGGCCGAAAGATTAGCTTCATTAACCACTTCAATGCTGAGGACGCGCTCAGCGCGTCCTCAGCATTACCGCTGGTATGCGGAGGACGCGCTGAGCGCGTCCTCCCATTGGGGTCAGCGTTCGGCCGGGTTCCGGCCGATCGCTGGCCCCCCCCCGGTGCGGGCTGACATCCTTGATGTCAGCCCGGCATCCGGGACCGCAGCCGCCGGAATTAGGTGTCATCGCGGCAGCGCGATGACACCTAATTCAGGCGCCCCCCCCGCATGTGCAAAGGAGGCAACTGAAAGGGAGGGGGGAGGTCCTTCGGACCTCTCTCCCTCCCGATCGGCGGCTCTGCGGGGGTTAACCCAGGCATCATTTGGAAGGGCACAGCCTGCCCTTCCAAATGGTGCCTGGCATTAACCCTGGGGAGCTGGATCGCGAATCGGCGCTGAAAAGTGCCGGTTCGCGATCCTTTCCCGGAGATGACCGACATCTTGGATGTCGGCCAAGCCTCCGGGAACTCCCCCTGAGGACTGGCGTCATCGTGCATAGCATGATGACGCCAGTCCTGGACTTAACCCCTAACTGCCACCAAGCTGTGGAGATAGGGATCATTGAACTCCCTATCTCCCGATCCGTGGCAGTTAGGGGTTAAAGTTTGGTATGGTTGGATCGGCCAGAGCATTGGCCGTTCCAACGATACCAAACACTACTGTGAAAAAATTGTAAAAAAAAAAAATAAGAAAAATAAAAAATAAAAAAATAAATAAAAACTTATATAAAAAAAATAAACACTTTTTTTAAATTTTTTTTGGTTTGTTAATGCCAGCAATATTGTTCCCATTTCCAATTATAATTGTGAACAATGATGCTGCACTAAACGATTTTTGTATGCGGTGCGTTTGTTAAAAATAGTGTCATTTTCCCCAAAAAAAAATGTAACGAGACCCCATCTCTAATTTTTTTAACAAGCGCACCCCTACAAGATATTAACCGCAATTTTCTCGCATGTTAAAATGTGAAAAAAAACACTTTACACATTGTAAATTATTGAAAATACATATTTTATTGCATTTTTTGTTATAATATACAGACATGACATAAGTATACCAATATAATAATGACATTAATGAATCTACCGAGTCTGACGGAAAGAACGATATATAATATGTCTGGGTCAATATACTAAAATAAGCCTTCAAAACACGTTAAACATGATGAGCAAAACCGGCGTAAAAATGACCTCAGCATAGGGCGGGAAAAGCCTTCAGCAGGCGAAAGGGTTAAGAAGAGGTTAGGCCCCTTTTTGGGTTTTTTCCCCCAAAACAATTTGCTTCATTCAAAAAAAAAGGCCCCTGGGTCAAAGCATGTTTACGTTAAAGCAATCACTCGGTGAGATAGCAAATTCCTTTACCAAATCGGGGAAGGATTTCAGGGAGTTGGGCGTAAAGAGTTGCCATACATGAGTCAAACCGCGCCAGAACCAAGAGTCCAAGTTTAAATCAGGGATAGAACGACACAATACTCTTAGGGGAGCGAGACATAGTAGGTCATAAGGTCGTACCAAGGAGCGACCCCACAGGCGCCAGGACATAAGAGAAAGCATTGAAGCGGGCAGCAGACCTGTGGTACTGTTCCTCGGCAAAAATGGAAGCCACATCAAGTCATGGAGTTTATATGGGAAAATCATGGCATTCTCCAATAGTAACCATAGTGGCGGTTCTCTCAAGTGCATTGATGATAACAGTTGGGCTAGTAAGGCTGCTTTATAATAAGAGTGTAAGTCCAGAAACCCCAACCCTCCATTACGTCGCGGCCTGGTGACTGTGGAAGCTGACACTCGAGGGGGTTTCCCCTTCCAAATATGTGCATGGAGTAGCTTTTGCAGCCTGAGCAATAAGTGCACCGGAATAAAAACAGGGATATTCCTGAAATAGTATAAAATTTGGGGTAAGATGCACATCTTTATGGCCGCCATGCGGCCCAGCCAAGAGGAATCGTTTGTACTCCAATTAGAGAGCTGTGTCTCTATGGAGGTCAATAATGGCGTGAAATTTTCCTTAAGGATGGTACCTCGCGATTTGGTTAGGGAGATACCCAAGCATTTTAAAGAAGTAGAGCGCCAATCAAAAGGATATTTACTACGCATAGAGCTAAGGGAGGAAGCAGCCAGATTTATGGAGAGAGCTTGTGTTTTACTCATATTATTTTTGTAATACGATAACGCGCCAAATTTATCAAGGATGTCAAACAGGGGCGGGAGTGAAGTCTCCGGCGAGGTCAGGAAGAGCAGTATGTCGTCAGCGAATAGTGCCAATTTATGCTCCCCATTCGGGGTCGATAAACCCTTGATTGCCGGGGAGGTTTTAATCTGCAACGCCAGGGGTTCTAGGGCCAGAATGAATATCAACGGGGATAGTGGACAACCCTGTCGGGTGCCATTGGTTATGTGAAAGGGGGAGGATAAAAACCCTGAAGCCAAAACTTTCGCCGACGGAGCTGAGTAAAGGGCCATAATACTATTCACAAAATGTTCCGGGAAACCAAACCGCAGCAACACCTTCCGCATATACCCCCAGTGCAGGCGGTCAAACGCCTTTTCAGCGTCCAATGCCAGCAAGAGTCCAGAGGTATTAGTTCTATGAGCTAAATCAATTATGTCATAAAAACGTCACGTCGGGTGTTGTCACATGTCTGGCGTCCGGGGACAAAGCCAGTTTGTTCATTCGCGATCAAGGAGGGAAGTAGAGGGGCCAGTCTGTTAGCTAATAATTTAGCATATAGTTTTGCATCTACATTCAACAGGGATATGGGACGGAAATTGGCGCAATGCGACGGGGGTTTACCGGGTTTAGGCAGGGTCACTACAGTCGCTTGCAGCATCTCCGGAGGGATAATGCCAGTATTTTTAATGTCATTAAAAACCAGGGTGAGAGTCGACTAGAGACGAAGCAAACTTTTGGTAATACAGATTTGTAAAACCGTCGGGGCCCGGAGCTTTATTTTTCGAAGTGCCTTAATGGCCGTACTTCCTCCTCTGTAAACGCAGCAAGCAAACCCGCGGATTGAGAGGAAGAGATATAGGGGAGATTAACCATCTGGAGAAAGAGATCTATGTCGCCCGGTGTGGGGGACGGCACTGTGTGGTCTATTCCTAGGTTGTACAAGGAGGCGTAGTAGCGTGCGAATTCGTCAGTGATAAGGGCTGGGTTGTAAATTTTTACGTTATTAGCACCCATTAGGTACGGTATGTTGGTTTGCCTTCGTTTTGCTTTCAGTTTAGACGCCAGCAATTTCCCCGGTTTATTCCCCTGAGTATAATGAGCATAATTGAGCCGTCTAATTGAGCGTGCCGTGACCTGGAGCAAAACATGCTCCAACTCACGGCGCTGTAAAATCAATTGAGCTGAAATACTTGGAACAGGAGAGGATTTATTCTGGGTTTCCAATACAGTGATTCGTTGTATGAGGGCATTTGTCTGGGTGTTAAAACTTCTCTTCCGCTGCGCTCCTTTCTGTATAAAGTGTCCCCGCAGAACCGCTTTGTGGGCCAACCAAACCGACGACATTGCAACACCCTCAGTCATGTTTGCCGTAAAGTACTCCCGAAGGAGTTGTATCGTTTTGGTCACGTCGTCCCTATTCACAATAAGCGAGTCATTGAGTCTCCAGTTCCCCATACCCTCGGCGGGAAAGCCGCTTCAAAGGTAAGCGTAAGCGGAGCATGGTCAGACCACGTGATAACGCCGATGGACGCCTCCATTAGGCGGGACAAAGCCGAACTATGAATCAAACACAAGTCAATTCTACTGTATGAGGAATGAACATGAGAAAAAAAAGGTGTAATCGCGCGTATCAGGGTGACATATCCTCCAAGAATCATATAATTCAAACGAATGCATAAATTCCCGTAATTGTTTGCTAGAGGATGGGGAGGAGCGGGTGTGGGAGCGGGGTTGGCCTGACTGGGTATCAACGTCGGGATCAGGAGTGCAGTTAAAATCCCCACATAGAAACATCGTACCACTAGACATTTTCCTCACTCTACCATAAGCTTTCCGAAGATAAGAAACTGGGTTGTCATTAGGAAGATAAAGATTGGCTATAGTGATAGGTAATTCATTCAGCGTGCCCACCAGGATTACCAGGCGACCCAACGGATCAACATACTGAGCCAAACACACAAAGGTCCAGTCTTTATGGAACAGGATCGAGACACCCTTAGATTTTGTCTGGGCAGTGGAGTGATATGCATCAGTATACATGCGTGACTTCAGAAACGGCGGGCGTCTCTTACAGAAATGAGTCTCTTGCAAACATACAATAGCAGGTTGGGACTTATGTAGGTCACGAAATAAAGCATGTCGCTTGTACGGAGTATTCAAGCCCCGAACATTTAAGGAATAAATTTGGAAGTGAGGTTTACTCATCGTTAATTGCGTCCAGCTGTCTAGATCTCATAGCGAACATGACACACAACCTCCGTGGGAGAATGGGGGGACTCCTCCGCTTACAGTAATACCTGGAATGATATAGCGTAGTGCATACCAAATAAACAAACAATACATACAATACACACATAAGTTGAACCAGAAAAAGGTTAATTAAAAGAGAAAAAAGAAAAGAATAAAGAAAAAAAAAGCCCGTACTAAATACGAGGGGGGAAAAAAAAAACAACTGCACTCCATAAATGCAGCTGAGTGGAGTCAATCAACACAGTAGGATGGTGTAATTAGAAGAAACACGTTCAAGAAAAAACTCCCGTAGGGGAAAAACAGCAGTCCCAACTCTCCACGGAGGAGACTGCGCCAATTTACAGGCCATGGGAAGGCCTCGGGGTTAACCAAGCGAAGGAACATTACCCAGAAGCACCACTCCCAAGATAGATCAGAAGGGTTGAGTCCTGCAGACGTGAGAGAGATTCAATGTCCCAGTAGATTTAAGACAACCTGGTGGAAAAAAGAAACAATAAAGAAAAGCACGCCCCAAGCAATAAAAAGCAGGACCATAGCATCTCATTTAGGCCGGATCCGGTGCCACTCCGGAGAAACTTTCAGCGGCGAAGACGATTCCACACGGGGGGGAGTAAACTCCGACACCACCTTCCATTCCGTCAACAAACGCATGCCAGCGAGGGGATCAGGAATGACGTGCAAAGCTCCCTCCCGCCACAGCAGGATCTTCGTGGGAAATCCCCAACGGTACGCCATGTTGTGGTCACGTAAGATTTTGGTGAAAGACGAGAATTCCCTCCTTTTAGTCATGGTAGCTGTTGACAGGTCTGCATAGAAGGAAACTTCAGCATATGGAGAGGGCAAAGGCATGGATTTCCTCGACGCTCTCATTAACACTTCTTTAACGTGGAAAAAATGCACCCGGACCAGCACATCCCTGGAAGCTGAGGGTGGTAGATTTTTGGCACGCGGCAGTCTATGTGCCCGATCCATCAAAAAATCTTGCGGCAAGTATGCTGGTACCAGGATCTGGAAGAGCTCCATAATATAAGGCTGGAGGTCAGCAGGAGCCATTGCCTCCGGAATGCCCCGGATCCGTACATTATTGCGCCGTGAACGGTCTTCCATATCGGCTAATTTCGATGCCATGGTGTCGTGTGCTGCTTGCAAAGCTATATGACGGTCCACCAGGTCATTGTGAGCTAAACATAAGTCATCTGCTTTAGACTCCAAAGAATCGGTCCGCTCACCCAGGTCCTGTACATCGCGCCTCAGCTCCTGCAGCGCCTCTTTGATATCCGTTTGGATGGTAGAGCGGAGTTCTTGCAGCATGGCATGAAGTCTGCTTTCTGAAGGTGGTGAAGTGTCAGACATGCAAGGTGGGCCCACCACAGCTGCCTCCATTGTAAAAGAGGAAACAGAAGAGGGAGATCCGCCATCTTGGGCCTCACGAACCCGGTCTTTTTTCGCCGATTTTTGCGTTTCCAGCGTCCGCTGCGCTTTAGGAGGTGCCATCTGGGAGCTAGGAGGTGTCACCCAGCTGTGGGAGAATTTTCAGCCCCGAGGTTGCTCTGTTTTAGCCGTTAGACATGAAAGTTCAGCGCCGGTCTCAGGAGCTTCCCTTACATGCGACCGCGCGCTGCAACGTCCGGCCACGCCCCCCCATTTATTTATTTTTTTAACAAGAATTCCCTATAGAATATATAACCAGAGGTTTGAATGCTAAAATATGAAAAAATGATTTTACACGCTGTGATGATTGAAATCTGAATGGAAATTTACTCACACACAGTATCTGCCTGGTAAGATATACATATATATGCAATATTAAATAGCCTAAAATATGTTGTCATTTCACTAAATTCCAAAAAAAGCCACCGAAATATTCAGCTCCAGGCCCATAGAGATCTTAATCCGGCCCTGTTCTCATTTCCCAAGCTGGGAGCAAGGTCAGTGTTTTATTCATAGTTATATTACTCATAAAACACCTTCCTCCAAAACACAAGGGAAATATTTCTTTTTTTTCCTTTTCATTTTTTGGGTTAAAATTGTATATTTTCTCAGTAAAATGTAGTAAGAGGTTCCCATGTCACATTTTTATTTAACAAGAATTCCCTATAGAATATATAACCACAAAGGTTTGGATAAAATGGGAAAAAATAATTTTACTCGCTTTAAATGATTGCAATCTGAATGTAAAATGAATCACACAGTATCTGCCTGGATAATCTAAAATATGCTTCATTTTACTAAATTACAAAAAAAGGACACCAACATTTTCAGCTCCAGCCCCATAGAGATCTTAATCCGCCCCTGGCCATACCATTAATAAATACAGGAGAGTGAAGACAAATGTGGGGATGTAGTTATCCAGCAGTAGTCATCCTTTTATCCTGGCATCTTTGGGGCCAAGTAAGTTATCTATATAGCCATTTACTGCTTTGTCTAGAGCCTCCATTTCTGATTGGCTGAATCGCGTGAAAACAGTCCGCACACCGATTTCTGCGCGCGCGTTTTTGCGCGTCCGTTTTACGCACGTTATTTTTTGACATAAGAAAAAATGCGCGAGGATTGTATTACCAGCGTTGATTTACGCGCGTTAACGCTTAATGGTACCACCCAGCTCACTGACGCAACCATCAATCACTCTCACCTTACAGTCCTCTCCTCCTGTTTCCAACCCCAACCCTCCCAGATTGTGAGTTCCTACGGGAATAGGGCCCTCATCTCCTCCTGTACTGTTTGTCAAATGTTGTTCAATGTATTGTAACCCTGTCTATACTGTGCCTATTGTACAGCGCTGCGGAATATGCTGGCGCTTTATAAATAAACTAGGTGTAAAGCCTGCCCAGAGGGCAGTCTATTGATAAGTGTGGTGCATTGTGCTTGGTTCTGTGCTCTGTGCCGTTTATTCTGTTGTGCTCGGCTCTGTGCCGTCTATGGTACTGTGCTCGGCTCTGTGCCGTTTTTATTGTGCTCGGCTCTGTGGCGTTTATACTGCCCCTGCTCATGGATATATGCCCCAACACGTGGATACTGCCCCAGCTCGTGGATACTGCCCCAACACGTGGATACTGCCCCAGCTCGTGGATACTGCCCCAGCACGTGGATACTGCCCCAGCTCGTGGATACTGCCCCAGCACGTGGATACTGCCCCAGCTCGTGGATACTGCCCCAGCTCGTGGATATTGCCCCAGCACGTGGATACTGCCCCAGCACGTGGATATTGCCCCAGCACGTGGATACTGCCCCAGCACGTGGATACTGCCCCAGCACGTGGATACTGCCCCAGCTTGTGGATATTGCCCCAGCACGTGGATACTGCCCCAGCTCGTGGATACTGCCCCAGCACGTGGATATTGCCCCAGCTCGTGGATATTGCCCCAGCACGTGGATATTGCCCCAGCACGTGGATACTGCCCCAGCTCGTGGATATTGCCCCAGCACGTGGCTACTGCCCCAGCTCGTGGATATTGCCCCAGCACGTGGATACTGCCCCAGCTCGTGGATATTGCCCCAGCACGTGGATACTGCCCCAGCACGTGGATGGATACTGCCCCAGCACGTGGATGGATACTGCCCCAGCACGTGGATATTGCCCCAGCACGTGGATACTGCCCCAGCTCGTGGATATTGCCCCAGCACGTGGATACTGCCCCAGCTCGTGGATATTGCCCCAGCACGTGGATACTGCCCCAGCACGTGGATGGATACTGCCCCAGCACGTGGATGGATACTGCCCCAGCACGTGGATATTGCCCCAGCACGTGGATACTGCCCCAGCTCGTGGATATTGCCCCAGCACGTGGATACTGCCCCAGCTCGTGGATATTGCCCCAGCACGTGGATACTGCCCCAGCTCGTGGATATTGCCCCAGCACGTGGATGGATACTGCCCCAGCACGTGGATGGATACTGCCCCAGCACGTGGATGGATACTGCCCCAGCACGTGGATATTGCCCCAGCACGTGGATACTGCCCCAGCTCGTGGATATTGCCCCAGCACGTGGATACTGCCCCAGCTCGTGGATATTGCCCCAGCACGTGGATACTGCCCCAGCTCGTGGATATTGCCCCAGCACGTGGATGGATACTGCCCCAGCACGTGGATACTGCCCCAGCACGTGGATGGATACTGCCCCAGCACGTGGATATTGGCCCCCCAGCTCGTGGATATACTCACCTACATCGGCCCTCCAGCGATGGCGGTCCCGCTTCCAGCGTTCTCTCTCTCTCTCTCTCCGTTGGTCGCCGGGATGACGTCACGAAAGCCTTTGACCCCCGGGGTCAAAGGCTTTCGTGACGTCATACCGGCGACCAACGGAGAGAGAGAGAGAAGACGCTGGAAGCGGGACCGCCATCGCTGGAGGAGCTAAGGGCCGATGTAGGTGAGTATGTGTAGGCAACATCCCCTACATTGGCCCGGAGCCTCAGCGGTGGCTGTCGCAGGCTGCTCGGCCGGCCTCCAGGCTTAGGCGAGCCCCCGGCTCGGCTGGGCCTGTAGGCCCAAGCCAAGCCGGGGGCTCGCCTGAGCCTGGAGGCCGGCCGAGCAGCCTGCGACAGCCGGAGGACAGTCACCGCTGGAGCTCAGGGCTAATGTAGGTGAGTATGTGCTCTCCACACCCACCCTGCTTACTCGGCCGGTATCCAAGCTTAGGCGAGCCCCCGGCTTGGCCTAGAGGCCCAGCAGAGCCAGGGACTCGCCTGAGCATGGAGGCCGGTCGAGTTGCATGCTCGGCCGTCCTCCAGGCTCAGGCGAGTCCCTGGCTCGGCTGGGCCTCTAGGCCCAAGCCAAGCCGGGGGCTCGCCTGAGCCTGGATGCCGACCAAGCCTAGGCGAGCCCCAGGCTTGGCGTGGGCCTAGAGGCCCAGCCGAGCCGGGGACTCGCCTGAGCCTGGAGGACGCCCGAGCATGCAACTCGACCGGCCTCCATGCTCAGGCGAGTCCCCGGCTCGGCAGGGCCTCTAGGCCCAAGCCAAGCCGGGGGCTCGCCTAAGCTTGGATACCGGCCGAGCAAGCAGGGTGTGTGTGTGTAGAGCACATACTCACCTACATCGGCCTCGAGTCCTCCACCGGTTCCACACATACTCACCGACATCGGCCCTTAGCTCCTCCAGCGATGGCGGTCCCGCTTCCAGCGTCCTCTCTCTCCGTTGCTCGCCAGGATGACGTCACGAAAGCCTTTGACCCCCGGGGTCAAAGGCTTTCGTGACGTCATTCCGGCGAACAACGGAGAGAGAGAGAGGATGCTGCAAGCGGGACCGCCATCGCTGGAGGAGCTAAGGGCCGATGTCGGTGAGTATGTGTTAGGCAACATCGGCCCTGAGCTCCAGCGGTGACCTCCTCCGGCCGAGCAGGCTGCTCGGCCGGCCTCTACGCTTAGGCGAGTCCCCGGCTCGGCTGGGCCTGTAGGCCCAAGCCAAGCCGGGGGCTCGCCTGAACCTGGAGGCCCGCCTAGCAGCCTGCTCGGCCGAGGAGGTCACCGCTGGAGCTCAGGGCCGATTTGGTGGAGTATGTTTTGGGAATTTAGGCCCTGAGCTCCAGCGGTGACCTCCTCCGGCTGTCGCTGGCTGCTCGGCGGGCCTCTAGGCTTAGGCGAGTCCCCGACTCGGCTGGGCCTGTAGGCCCAAACCAAGCCGGGGGCTCGCCTGAGCCTGGAGGCCCGCCGAGCAGCCAGCGGCAGCCGGAGGACGGTCACCGCTGGAGGATCGGGGCATCTGGCCGTGTAAACACACGGGTAGCTGCGCGCGGCTCGTGCCGTTTCTTTTTGTTTTCACGCGGCCGGCACGCGCAGCTACCTGTGTGTTTTAACGGCCGCTTTCAAATGTCCGTCGCGCATGCGCAGACCGCTTTTGGCGACGGGCAGTTTTAGCCTTACTCAATTATAGTATAGATAATAATAATAATAACGTTGTGCGCAAAAATTCACGCATTTACCGTGCGTCTTTGCGTTAAGAATGTAATAGGGCCCTGTATGTTTTCTAGAACTTTCTCTGGTATTGACTATAACCTTATGGAACTCCTAGAATCTCAACACGTTTCATGGTGTTGTGGTCATGATGATTTCTAGACACTTGGTGGCGACAGAGCACAGAGAATATGATTTAAATTGCTATTTGTCATTAATAAGGTTTTTAATCTGGATCTGTGCACATTGTATGTATAACTTTATATCACGTGCAAAGTAACAGCAGACTTTCCAATCACACAGCACTTTGCAGGAATATCTGCGCATTGCTTAAACATTGTTTCCCGCATAAAGTCACCTATCTTATCCGCATGAAGCAGATATTTATATAGCGCCGTGTGGCCTTATATTCTTTATATAGCTGCTTCCAGCCTCACTCGTCATTTCTCTGTGTACACTGAGTATTGGCATTTGATACTTATTTGTGATTTGATTCTCCTGCGTCTACAAGCGACTCTGAACCTGCGCTGCCAGCCCCGATCTCTGCCCGACCACATCTCTCCATACCCCTGTTTTGTGTCACATACATGGAATTGTCCCCGAGTATTTCTCCTGCTTTTAGCTTTGGATTTTCTGTTATTTAACCCCTGGGTGACCTCCAGCCTGTATATTAAACACGTGCATCATGTGACCTCAGGGAGTAACATGTATTAATGATACCCGAGTACCCGGAGCCCCCCCCCTGTGCATATAAATACTCATCACTGATTGGAGGGAACGGACACAGACAAGTCATTCTTTACGCGGTGTTTGTGTGAAATAGAAATCAGATTTATTGATTACAAATCTATCAGCGAGTATCTGTTCTATGATCAATCAATCAGTATAAATCAGGAGCAAAGCCACGAGATCTCAAAGGATCAGCTTAATAGCCAGCGATCAGGAGGTTAAACATTCAGCCAATCCGCAATCACAGGGAAATAGCATTTACATCTGCACAACCTGATCCAGAAACTTTCCATTAAGAGCAATATTAAGAATGGGATTTTCCAGTAATGTCTAGGGACAAATGACTTGGCTAGCAATGAGGTTTCTGAGATTAAGGAAGATTTTTGTGTTCTTGGAGGTGAAATACAGCAGATTGCGTCCACTGTGTCATTCTCTGAAGTTTTGCCTGTGCATAACATTCAGGATAGGCAGATGCGCAATAGGGAATTCAATTTGTGGCTTCGGGAATGGTGTCGGGAGCAAGGATTTGGCTTTGTGTCCCATGATAGCTCTAATTGGAGCAGAAAGGAACTGTATAAAAAAGATGGTTTGCATCTTACTCATAGGGGAACATATGTTCTCAGTGTGAAGTTCAAAGGTTTCGCAAAGAAATATTTAAACTAGGAGGGGGGGACAAAACGGTAAAAAACAATCTGCCCGATTGTCCCCCAAAACTAAATCGGAGGGTGCAAGCAACATGCGAGGTAAAAAATGACAAGCTCAGAGTCGTGTCTATAAATGCTCGCAGTTTAGTCAATAAAATCAATGAACTGGAGGCAATGATGGCAGCTGAAAAAGTAGATTTAGTGGCGGTTACTGAGACATGGTTCAGTGAGAAAAATAACTGGGACATAACAATACCGGGGTACTCTTTATATAGAAAAGACAGAGAAGGTAGGAAAGGAGGAGGAGTGGCCCTGTATGTGAAAAACAACATAAAAACGAACCAAATAAAAGTGAGCGAGGTGAACATAGAGTCAGTTTGGGTTACGCTAACATTTGGCAATCATACAGTAGCTCGTGTAGGTGTGATCTATAGACCCCCTGGACAAGCAGAAGAACTAGATAATCTGCTGGTTGAGGAAATAGCCAAAATGGCAATGAAGGGGGAAGTTATTATCATGGGGGACTTTAATCTTCCTGATGTGAACTGGAAAACCAAAACAGCTGGGTGCACCAGGAGTACAAATATTCTAAACTCCTTACTGGGATTATCTCTAACACAAGTAGTTGAGGAGCCGACCCGTAAAGAGGCCATATTGGATTTAATACTCACAAATGGAGGTTTGGTATCAGACGTTGTTGTAGGTGAAAATTTGGGATCTAGTGATCACCAGTCAGTATGGTTTAATATAACAACAGGGATGGAGCCGCACCACACAAGAACGAAAGTTTTAGACTTTAAAAAAACTGATTTTTCTAAAATGAGATTTTGTGTGAAGGAGTCATTATCAGACTGGAGGAGTTTAAAGGGAGTCCAGGAGAAATGGGATTATTTAAAGGAAGCATTATTGAAGGCCACAGGAAATTGCATTCAGCTTGTTAGCAAAAACAAAAAAGGGAAGAAACCACTGTGGTACTCTGCAGAAGTGGCCAAAATAGTGAAGAACAAAAAGATAGCATTCAATAATTATAAAAAAACTCAGAGTGAAGAAGATAGGCAAACCTATAAAATTAGGCAGAAAGAGGCAAAGCAATTTATAAGAGCTTCCAAAGCACACGCAGAAGAGAAAATAGCTCAGTCAGTAAAAAAGGGGGACAAAACATTTTTTAGATACATAAACGAGAAAAGAAAAGTAAAACAAGGATTAGTTAGATTAAAAACAAAGGAAGGAAGGTATGTAGAAGAGGATAAAAGTCTGCTGACTGCCTCAATGAATATTTTTGTTCAGTCTTTGCAGAAGAAAAGGAAGGAAAGGGACCTCAGTTAGGAGAGAACACTAAAGAGACATTTACATATCAGTTTACAGAGGAGGAGGTTCTACAGCAGCTGTCTAAAGTAAAGACAAATAAGTCAATGGGGCCTGATGGGATCCACCCTAAATTATTAAAAGAGCTCAGTGATGTAATAGCAAAACCAATAACAGATTTATTTAACCAATCCTTGTTAACGGGAGTCGTCCCAGAAGACTGGAAATTAGCAAATGTTGTGCCCATTTACAAGAAGGGTAATAGGGAGGAATCGGGGAACTATAGGCCGGTTAGTCTTACGTCAGTAGTGGGGAAATTAATGGAAACCATGTTAAAGGAAAGGATTGTTGAACATCTAAAAACACATAGATTACAGGATCAGAAACAACATGGGTTTACCTCAGGGAGATCATGCCAAACTAATCTTATTGATTTTTTTGATTGGGTAACAAAAATAATAGACACAGGTGGTGCAGTAGACATTGCTTATTTAGATTTCAGTAAGGCTTTTGATACTGTTCCGCATAGAAGGCTTATCAATAAATTGCAATCTTTGAGCTTGGACTCTAATATTGTTGACTGGATTAGGCAGTGGCTGAGTGACAGACAACAGAGGGTTGTGGTAAATGGAGTTTATTCGGCGCAAGGTCTTGTTACCAGTGGGGTACCTCAGGGGTCAGTACTTGGACCCATTCTCTTTAATATTTTTATTAGTGATATTGCAGAAGGTATTAATGGAAAAGTATGTCTTTTTGCTGATGACACAAAGATTTGCAACAGGGTTGACGTTCCTGGAGGGATCAGCCAAATGACAAATGATTTAGGTAAACTAAAAAAATGGTCGGAGTTGTGGCAATTGAGTTTTAATGTGGATAAGTGCAAGATAATGCACCTGGGACGTAAAAACCCAAGGGCTGAATATAGAATATTTGATACAGTCCTAACCTCAATATCTGAGGAAAGGGATTTAGGGGTCATTATTTCAGAGGATCTAAGGGTAAGTAGTCAATGTAATAGAGCAGCAGGAAATGCTAGCAGAATGCTTGGTTGTGTAGGAGAGGTATTAGCAGTAGGAAAAGGGAAGTGCTCATGCCACTTTACAGAGCACTGGTGAGACCTCACTTGGAGTACTGTGTGCAGTACTGGAGACCGTATCTCCAGAAGGATATAGACATCTTAGAGAGAGTTCAGAGAAGGGCTACTAAAATGGTGTACGGCTTGAAGGAGAAAAGTTACCAGGAAAGGCTTAATGATCTTAACATGTACAGCTTGGAAAAAAGACGAGACAGAGGAGATATGATAGAAACATTTAAATACGTAAAGGGAATCCACAAGGTAGAGGAAGGGAGTATATTTAAAAGGAAACAAAATAGCAAAACAAGAGGACATAGTCTTAGATTAGAGGGGCAAAGGTTTAAAAGTAACATCAGGAAGCATTATTTTACTGAGAGGGTGGTGGATACATGGAACAGCCTTCCAGTAGAAGTGGTAGAGGCCAAAACAGTAATTGAATTTAAGCAAGCATGGGATAGGCATAAGGCTATCCTAAACAAAAGATAAATCCAGGTAAAGTATCCATGTAATTGGGCCGACTAGATGGGCCAAAAGGTTCTTATCTGCCGACATTTTTCTATGTTTCTATGTTTGAGCCAGTTGGTGGATCTCATGTCCTGCTCGGCCCATTATCAGAGGGGGATCCCATCATGTTTCTACACAAGCATTCCTTTCTTTTTATACAATTATTCTTAATATGGGATTATTAGCTAAACCCAGCAAGGCATTCTATGGGTTAAAGAGTTTTCACTCCGAGAAATCATTTTAACTGACACAAAATCCCAAATTCCTCAAATTCTCACCCAGGAATTATCCTCATATACACAGAATCCAGCATGGAGCAGCTCGGTGAAGGCGGCAGTGAAGGTGTGTAAGTGTCTGATCGGGTCACACAGCTCATAAAAGGACAAACGTCCGACCTCATAGTCCAGGAATATCCCCAATCTAGAACAGGAAAAGGAGTGAGGGAGCGGGATCTTATTACTGTCATGTAAAATATAATAGGTTTCATTATCAAACTTCTCCAAACACCAGGACTTGTTATTAAATCCGATCACTGACTGCCCTCCCCTCCTCTCTATACTGGGATAGGTCATCCCGACCCTCCACCCCCCTGATTCACTGACCTCCACTTCCCAGTAATGTCGCCCTGAGGAGAAACTCCTGGAGCTTAAAACCTGAGCACAATTCTGAAATCTCTCTGGTGTTTCTGGCCGTCTCTGATATATTACTGACCAGGAAACAGTTTTCAAATCCTCTGATACAGAAACATAATTACAAGCCGTGTTTACATCCAGTAACATGTCTGAAGCCGTGTTTACACCCAGTAACATGTCTGAAGCCGTGTTTACATCCAGTAACATGTCTGAAGCCGTGTTTACATCCAGTAACATGTCTGAAGCCTCCGGTACACGGCGCTGTCTCGTTATTCCGGTCACAATCCCAGCTAGGCCTGAGTGTAAGGTCACTGAGATCAGACCCACATCCAGATCTCCTGCATCATGGACCTTTATATCATGTCTCTCTGTGTCCTCCTCAGTGTCACAATAGTCGTCTCTGTCTGATTCCCGTCCTTGTAAGACAGTTACTGGGTCGGTCATGTCACACAGCTCCTCGATGTCGCCCATCTTCCTGGACAGCTCCTCCTTCTTTATTTCCAGCTGCCGGATTAGATCTGAGACTCGGAGTGAGACCTGCTCTTCCTGCCTGGAGATCTCACTCAGGACTCGCTTCTCCAGGGCTTCCAGCTTTTTCCTGATGTCCCTAATCAGGGCAGTGACTCGCTCTGTTACCCCGGCTGCTTTTCCTTGCACTTGTCTCCTGAGCTCCTCCAGGTTCTGGACTCTTTTCTCGGCCTCCTCTCTCTGTGAGGTCAGTTTCTGCAGAATGTTCCTCAGTTTCTCCTTCTTCTTCTCAGAGGCCTCATTCAGAGTCTCCACCTGGTGTCCCCTGTGCTCTCCGGCCAGGCTGCAGGACACACAGATACAGGCCGTGTCCTCACAGCAGTAATACTCCAGGACCTTCTTGTGGACGGAGCATTTCCTGTTCTCCAGTGAAGTGGTGGGTTCAGTTAAGACGTGTTCTGCTGACTTGCTGTGTTTCTTTAAGTGTTTATCACACAGAGAAGCTTCACAATGTAGACATGTTTTAGCAGCCGGTACCGGAGAGTCACAGTAAGTACAGGGGATCCCGGCCTCCTCCTGCTCTGGGTGAGTAGATCGGATATTGTCAGCGATGTTCCGCAGTTTCCTGTTCTTCACCAGAGCCGGACGCTCCTGAGACTCTGCTCTGCACTCAGGACACTTATAGGCTCCAGATCCCTCCTGTGTGTCCAGCACATCCCCAATGCAGGTCCTGCAGAAGCTGTGTCCACATGGCAGGGTCACAGGGTCTGTATAAATGTTCAGGCAGATGGAGCAGGTCAGCTCGTCTCTCAGATCAGCAGACGCCATCGCTGGAAGCAGAACGAGAAACGAAACTAACTTTTCTCCTATCAGGAGTCAGTGGGCAGGTTTTACCACATTCCTCACACACAGGGTGTGGACACTTTGTATCACAAGACTGCCTGTTAACCCTGTAGGTTCCTGATTTGAGTTCTCCCTGTGTCTGTGTAGGGGTTTATTCACTAACCAGTGACTCGTGGTGAGGTGAACCCCTCCTTTTAAGGCTAGGGTCAGACTAACGCATTTTTTGCGTTGTCCGTGAAAAACAGCGTTCGAACGAATGGACGCATTTATTCACGGAATACGCCATAGCGGCCATACGATTCGCATTTTCGTCCGTGATTTTGTACGGATCACCAATAAAACTCTTTTCGTGTCTGGACGTTATGTTGGCCGGACATTAGCAGCGTCTGACGTTTCCTAATCACAAACACAAGCCGCTAGCGGACGCAGCGCACTCTGTACATCAGTACTAGCGGTTTGACTTTCTCGAAAAAATGCGTTCGTTTCGTGCGACCGTTCTTCGTATGCTGCCCGGCATTGGACGTAATTTGCTGCTAGCACGGCCGTGATTTAGTGCTGCTAAACGTACGTTAATACTGCGCTTGTCTGACCCTAGCCTAAGAGACGTGGAATATCTGGTATTGTGTGTTTGAGCTGTGACTCTGCAGGAAACAGATCCCTGGGTCACATTCACTGAAACTCTCTACTAAACCTAGATCTGATCTGTAAGATCTCATGAAACCTGCAGGATCCGCTAAGAATCAGCGCATTAAGTGAGAGCCGTGAGCTTCTTCCTATCCTAAGAGCAGACGCTGGAAGTCACGGCCTGTGTGAGGATTTCATACAAGAAGCTCTTTATTGCCATTATACACACAATAAACACAATCCCGGTTCACACCTAATCCCGCCGCTCCTTGTAGGATCACATGACACGTCCTGTGTGATCTGTTCACTCACCTGTAGCTGGAGGTCACCATATGTTGGAGAAAAAGCACAGATCCTTCTAGATTGGAGCTTGTGGTCGGAAGCTTCTTCCTGATGGTTACAGCTTCTGAACGAGCAGTAGTGTGGGAGCTTCCTAAAGCAAACACTGATCAGACACAACATTAAAACTGTGACAGACCGCCTGGCACACTGACCGTGTGCCTCTGTCAAATGCTAACTTTCTCTAAGCTGGACCCCGAAATCCAGCTTTAACAGCCCCCAAACCTTCTCTCTACAAAGCTCCATTCACGACCAGTGTTGTTGAGTAGCAAAACAAAACTGACTCTTTATTTGAAAAAGCACACAGGTAGAAACACAGTTGAGGGACAACCCCCTCCCTTCCAGAATACACTACAGATTAGATCAGTGCAGAACAATGGAATAGACCTGACAGGAGGGAGGGGGGAGGTTGAGGGAAGCAGGAAAAACAAAGGGAATATTTCTACACTATACAGAAGACAGCCAATATAGAGATGTACACTATACAGAAGACAGCCAATATAGAGATGTACACTATACAGAAGACAGCCAATATAGAGATGTACACTATACAGAGAGAAGGTACACAGAAACAATACTCTACAATAAGCACATAAGGGAATATTAATATAAACAGACATCAGAAAATAGAGCAGACAGGAAACACAAACACCCTGCATGTAATATTGTAGATACAGGGTGACTTTAACAAAGGAAACGGCAGGAAAACAATATGAAACATTAAGCTCGCACCTCCCAAATACATTTCTAGGCCCATGTACTTCGAGTCCAAAGTGACGCACGTCACATACACTATATTGCTAAAAGTATTGGCTCACCTGCCTTGACTCGCATATGAACTTAAGTGACATCCCATTCCTAATCCATAGGGTTCAATATGACGTCGCTCCACCCTTTGCAGCTATAACAGCTTTGACTCTTCTGGGAAGGCTGTCCACAAGGTTTAGGAGTGTGTTTATGGGAATTTTTGACTATTCTTCCAGAAGCGCATTTGTGAGGTCACACACTGATGTTGGACGAGAAGGCCTGGCTCTCAGTCCCCGCTCTAATTCATCCTAAAGGTGTTCTATCGGGTTGAGGTCAGGACTCTGTGCAGGCCAGTCAAGTTCATCCACACCAGACTCTGTCATCCATGTCTTTATGGACCTTGCTTTGTGCACCGGTGCACAGTCATGTTGGAAGAGGAAGGGGCCAGCTCCAAACTGTTCCCACAAAGTTGGGAGCATGGAATTGTCCAAAATTTCTTGGTATGCTGAAGCATTCAGAGTTCCTTTCACTGGAACTAAGGGGCGAAGCCCAGCTCCTGAAAAACAACCCCACACCATAATCCCCCCTCCACCAAACTTTACACTTGGCACAATGCAGTCAGACAAGTACCGTTCTCCTGGCAACCGCCAAACCCAGACTCGTCCATCAGATTGCCAGATGGAGAAGCGTGATTCGTCTCTCCAAAGAACGCGTCTCCACTGCTCTAGAGTCCAGTGGCAGCGTGCTTTACACCACTGCATCCGACGCTTTGCATTGCACTTGGTGATGTATGGCTTGGATGCAGCTGCTCGGCCATGGAAACCCATTCCATGAAGCTCTCTGCGCACTGTTCTTGAGCTAATCTGAAGGCCACATGAAGTTTGGAGGTCTGTAGCATTTGACTCTGCAGAAAGTTGGCGACCTCTTCGCACTATGCGCCTCAGCATCCACTGACCCCGCTCCGTCAGTTTACGTGGCTGAGTTGCTGTCGTTCCCAAACACTTCCACGTTCTATAATACAGCTGACAGTTGACTGTGAAATATTTAGGAGCGAGGAAATTTCACGACTGGATTTGTTGCACAGGTGACATCCTATCACAGTGCCAAGCTGGAATTCACTGAGCTCCTGAGAGCGACCCATTCTTTCACAAATGTTTGTAAGAACAGTCTGCATGCCTAGGTGCTTGATTTTTTACACTTGTGGCCATGGAAGTGATTGGAACACCTGATTCTGATTATTTGGATGGGTGAGCGAATACTTTTTGCAATATAGTGTATCCCCCCCCAACGGTAGACTGACCAGGTACCAGATCACAACCTGGTCTGGACCTGTGTTAGTCTGCACCCAAGTCCCAAAAAGTTTGCTTCTTTCCATTGGCACCATGGTCTGGTCAACACCCACAGATGCCCTTACCCCCTTCTTATATACCTTCCGGAGCCACAAAGGGGTAACTGTGTTTGCAGCAGGGCATGGGGACATGTCTCCAGTGCCAGGAAGTCTTGATAAACTTCCTGGCCGCTTGCCACAGGCCTCAAGCCCACCAATTCCACAGTCCATCAACTCACCATCCTGTGGGGTAGCGTGTTGGGGACAGAGCTCAGCTGCACTCTGTCCCATTGCCAGCAGTTCTCTCAAATCCTAACTAGGGTGCAAGAGGTAACCCTTCTGGCGCTTTACAGCCCATGCTAAATCTTGTTGCGTGCGTGCTGCCACAGTGGCAATATTGCACATAGATTATTCACGGTTGCATTTCAACTGGTCATTTTGATCGTGCACTTATCCCAGAACACTGGGAATCACCGTATATAATTTACCTATTTTAGGCATATTGACGTTACTAGAGTTGCATAATCCCCATTTATATATGCTATCTAGGCTGAGATTTTATAGGATTTATAGGAATTCATACCGATTATAATTCACTCTAATAACAGATTGCGCCACTAGGACCCTCCCTTTTAATACATTTACATATGAGTTTACAGAGGAGGAGGTTCTACAGCAGCTGTCTAAAGTAAAGACAAATAAGTCAATGGGGCCTGATGGAATCCACCCTAAATTATTAAAAGAGCTCAGTGGTGTAGTAGCAAAACCGTTAACAGATTTATTTAACCAATCCTTGTTAACGGGAGTCGTCCCAGAAGACTGGAAATTAGCAAATGTTGTGCCCATTTACAAGAAGGGTAGTAGGGAGGAATCGGGGAACTATAGGCCAGTTAGTCTTACGTCAGTAGTGGGGAAATTAATGGAAACCATGTTAAAGGAAAGGATTGTTGAACATCTAAAAACACATAGATTACAGGACAAAGAAACAACATGGGTTTACCTCAGGGAGATCATGCCAAACTAATCTTATTGATTTTTTTGATTGGGTAACAAAAATAATAGACACAGGTGGTGCAGTAGACATTGCTTATTTAGATTTCAGTAAGGCTTTTGATACTGTTCCGCATAGAAGGCTTATCAATAAATTGCAATCTTTGAGCTTGGATTCCAATATTGTTGAATGGATTAGGCAGTGGCTGAGTGACAGGCAACAGAGGGTTGTGGTAAATTGAGTTTATTCGGCACAAGGTCTTGTTACCAGTGGGGTATCTCAGGGGTCAGTACTTGGACCCATTCTCTTTAATATTTTTATTAGTGATATTGCAGAAGGTATTAATGGTAAAGTATGTCTTTTTGCTGATGACACAAAGATTTGCAACAGGGTTGACGTTCCTCGAGGGATCATCCAAATGACAAATGATTTAGGTAAAGTAAAAAAATGATGGGAGCTGTGCAGTGGCGACTCTAGGAACAATATTTAGGGGGGGGGCACAGAAGATACCGCAGTCCAAACTGGGGGGGGAACTAATAATTTTCACCACTAAATCATACCACTGAATAAAACTAAGGGCCCTATCACCTGGTGTGAGCTAAAACACCATCACTAAAGGAAAAATTTAGTGCGAGTCGCTAAAACTTACAGGGTTATTCAGAGAGAGGTGAAAATCAGGAGAATGACTGGAGAATGGAAAATTCTTGGTCAAAGAATCGGCTATTTTGACCTAGAATTTTCCATTCTCCAGTCATTCTCCTGCTTTTCACCGCTTTCTGAATAACCCTGTTAGTGCCTGACGACCTACTAACAGATCACCTTGACTGCAGTAGTCCATGAACAAGGTCGTTTGGCGCACGCTAGGGAAACTCTAAGACCCAAGTTGAGACCCAGTGCTAATGCAGTTGTGTACAGGATAGAACGTTTTTTCTTTTCCATACCTATCCCCCACCCTCACAAGCTTGAATATGAACACATTCAGTGAATAACCTCTCACCCCTGCATTATTAAAATCCTCCACGGTGGCCGTATCATGCATGTTTTGATGCACACATATATTAAGGCTGATGGGCATTGCATGATAAATGCCTCCCAGCAGCATGTTGAATCATTACACTGCATTTAATAGATCCAAAAGGAAGGCCAGGTGAGCGACAAAAATTTCCCTGCTACAGCATATAAACAATACATTTTTCAGGGCAAGACTTATCCATGTGTTCCTTTAAACATGGTCCACACAGTCACCCTAATAATCAACTGCTTTCATACTATGAATAGCCCCCAGCATAAAATGTTTAAAATTAGGCAATATATTAGAATTAGGATATATGTGGATAAAGGATACATTTATAATAGAGCCAACTGCAACAGCAGCGACATTGCTGACCATATCCATTACTATGGTGTATGGGGCCAAGAGAACACCTGTGTTGCATTCCTTTCAATTTCCTGTTAATTTTGGACGAGGACCTGTTTTTTCTGTTTTTTTGGAGTTAGCACCAGGGCTGAGCAGTAGGTAAAATGTTGCAATTAGTGCACCTCAAAAAATTTAGTGCTGGCACCAAGTGATCTGTAAAGATCTCTAGCACTCCCTGTGTTAAGTATAGGACGAGGAAAGTACAGTAAGCTCGCGGTACAAATCGCTAATAGCGCCGCGCTAAGTGATTTTTTTCCCATTTGTAGCAGGAGGCAAACGATCTGTTGGTCAGGCGCTAGACTGAATTAACCTGGCGCTAACGCAAAATCACGCCGACGCAAGGGTTAGCTCACACCAGGTAATAGTGCCCTAAATAAGTATATATATAAATAAGATTACAAAACCCCAGAGTAATGTGATGCAATGAGTAATGTGATGCAATGTTGCCTTTTTGTTGTACTAACCTGATACTTAAATTCAATATTTTATTTGACGCAATTTGGCAGTTTCCGCTGAATGTCTGATAACTGCTTCAGCGACTCCACTTTTAGCAAATTACAGTGACCATTCACTAAATAGGGAATTCACCTTATTTTCTGCAAAATAAATTCCCCGAAATGTGACGGAAAGCAGAGGATCTACAGATCATTAGACCCTTTAGATTCTGACTTCCATAATAACCCCTAAAATGCCTTAAACCCAGAGAAATGCAATAAAAATAATAAACAATGTGGCATTTAGCTACCCCTCAACCACTAAAATGCCATTAATCAAGGGAAAACATGAAATGAATACACTGAGGCATGTAGCCAACCCATTAACCCCTAAAATGCCATTAATCAAGGAAAAACAAATGTATACTGTGAGGGATGAAGCCTGCCCATTAACCCTTAATATACAACTAAACCAAGGCATAAACTAACGTAATACACAATGTAATGTATAGTCTGAACATTAACCATTTCACTGCTGAGCCATTTCAACCCTGTGAAAATGTTTACGTTTAAGTGCACGTTTTTATTTGATGTTTTATGACTTTTACATCACACTGAATATGGTCATGTGGGGTATCATTGGAAAGGCCAGAATCTGCCTTTTCAAATGACACCTAGTTCATCCATATACGATAGCTACGGAGATACGTTGGTCCGAAGAAGTGTGGGAAGCTGGATGATGATTTTTGTTGGGGGGGCACATGGGGGGGCAAGGAATAACCTAGGGGGGCAATTGCCCCCCTTGCCCCCCTGTAGAGTCGCCTATGGAGCTGTGACAATTGAGTGTTAATGTGGATAAGTGCAAGATAATGCACCTGGGACGTAAAAACCCAAGGGCTGGGGGCGTGGTTTGGATGCGAGGCAAGATGGCCGCTTGATTCTGCAGCTCTGCACCCGGGCGCACCAAATAAGCTCTTCGAATGTCCGCACGACGTCCCACGGGACAAAAAAAACGAGCCGCTGCCTCTGTGAATCACCCTCACACCCCGGCGCTGACCGGGAGCTCCCCGATGCGCCACTATCTCCGCGGATCACAGGCTGTTCCCTTACAAGGCCGCAAAACCAAGATGGCGGCGGCCGGGGACCGCATGGCAGAATCGGAGGATGATCTGCAAGACAGCCGGACTTCCTCTCTGAGCGACATACCAACAGCGGAGGTAAGGGAGACCCTGCGCCATCTTCCCACTAAGAGAGACCTGGAATCTCTATTCTCACGCTTGGAGGCAAAATTTGATGCAAAATTCGCTGAACTAGGGGCTGATGTGCGGCAGCTGGGAGGCAGAGTACAGGATTTATAGGAGGATAGAGACGCTTCTATGGCCCACCTTGACAGAATACAGGCCCAAATAAGCGAGCAGTCCCGATATGTTACTGACCTACGCTGCTCAGTAGACGACTTAGATAATAGAGGGCGCCGCAACAATGTCCGAATTAGAGGTGTCCCTGAACCGGAAGACACGGAAGATATACCCCTCACTCTACGAACTTTATTTAATGCGCTCCTCGAACGTCCACCTGATACGCCGATACTGCTTGATAGAGCACATAGGGCGCTGCGCCCCCGGGGAGCCCCGTCAACACCCCCAAGAGATATCATCTGCCGCATACATCATTTCCCGCTCAAAGAAGAGATCATGCAAGCGGCCAGAAAGAAACGATCAATCACACATGATGGACACGCAGTTGAAGTCTACCAAGATCTCTCCAGATTCACTCTGCAAGCCCGGAGACACCTTAAGCCGATCACGGATGTCCTCAGAGATCGAGACATTAGATACAGGTGGGGCTACCCTTTTGCTCTTACTGTACGAAGGGATAATCCGCTCATGACTATTATGGAACCTGGAGACAATGAGTGCATTCAAGGATACAATGCCCCCTACTTGAATATAAAGTATCTGTTTTCGCGGACAATGTGTTATTGCCGATCATAGATCCCTTACAATCCCTCCATGCGTTTCTGCAGGAAGTCCGTTTATATGCCGCGGTCTCCAATTTTAAGATTAACGCTATTAAGTGCGAGGCACTTGGAGTGGACATCCCCGACGCCACTCGCATTCAGATCAAATCCCTCTTCCCCTTCTCGTGGCAATCAGAAGCTATCACATACTTAGACCTTCGACTCCCCTCTGACCTTACTTTACTATACACTCTTAACTATGAACCTCTCTTACATAGGGTACGGAGCGACTTACAGGCATGGGACAAGCCCCACTTCTCTTGGTTTGGAAGGATTAATATAATAAAGATGTCCGTACTGCCTAAATTCCTCTACTTATTCCAGACTCTCCCTATTCATGTTGCCCCTTCTTTCTTCAACACACTGCGTAGTCTATTTGGAAAGTTCATATGGGCTGATAAACGTCCCAGGCTGGCCTTTCACTTAGTGACTCGCCCTAAACACCGGGGAGGATTAAGTGCACCTCACATGGAATACTACTATGTGGCCGTACTGCTCCTTCGATTGTCAGACTGGTCTATGTCTCCTCCCCATAAGCTGTGGGTCCCCCTCGAACAAAAATTCTTTCAAGTTCCCATTGTCTCAGCACCCCGGCAAACGGCCTCTCACATCACTATATGCCCGACGTCCCACCCGACGATATCCCCGACCCTAAGGTTATGGCGTCGCTATCACCATAGACTGGACCTATCCCCGCTCCCCCCCTTACTCCCGTAACCAGCAACCCTGACTTCCCGCCTGGCCGCCAACCCTCATTCCTAGACATCGACTATGACGGCCCATATTTAACGATCCAGACGTGCACTGCTGAGGGAACACTTCTACCCCTAGAGAAATTGGTGCCACAACGGATATCGTCCCCCATGGCTGCATATCGCTATCTCCAGCTCAAACACTTCTGGTCCAGCCTGACAGCACACCAACCATACAGACCTACTCTATTCCCCTTTGAAAGCCTTTGTACTAAAGACCCCCCTCCACCCCATCTCCTTTCATTAATATATGCCCTTTTGCTGGCCGCGGAATACCCAGACCTACCCTCTTACACTACTAAGTGGGACACTGAGACACCCCCTCCATTGACCGAACATGCATGGTTAGATGTATTCCATATCACTTTCCATTCATCTAGAGACCTGAAAGTACAAGAGATGAATTACAAATTGCTCTCACGATGGTACCTCACACCTAATAGATTGGTGTTGATGCACCCAGGAGTGTCCCCGGACTGTTGGAGGTGTGGGCTATCGAAAGGAATGTTCATTCATATCTGGTGGACCTGCCCGTTTATAGTACCCTACTGGGAGGTGGTATTCACCTACGTTAAGGAAATCACCTCTTTGGAGGTCCCATTTACACCACAAGCTGCTCTCCTCCATGTGGTCCCCCTATCCCCGAATAGATATATTAAGTCTCTAGCGATACACTTGTTTAACTCAGCAAAATCTCTGATACCCAGACACTGGAGATCACAATCGCCACCGTCGATTTTTGAATGGATAGACCAGGTCAACAGCGTTAGGGAAATGGAAGAACTCCACCTCTCACTGGAAAACAAATATGATATTTACTTTAAAACGTGGTACTGGTGGTCTGACTTTGTCATGAAACACCGTAAAGATAACCGGAGGCCCTAGCCAGGTCCTTGAACGGCGAACTACACCCCCCATATTCCCTTTGATAGAATGACCCGGCTGACTGCTATTGTGATTCAGGACTTCCAGATGAGCAAGACCCCCCAATGTGTGCTTATATATCTCATGACCCAATTTTTTGTTTTTGGTTTACTGTCTGTATGGTTTTTTGTTCCTTTTTTTTTCTTTCTTCTTTGTTTTTTATTTTCTTCGAATACCTTACACTTGTTGGTATAAGCTTATTCTATTGGTTCTTATTTTACTGAGAGGGTGGTGGATACATGGAACAGCCTTCCAGTTGAAGTGGTTGAGGCCAAAACAGTAATTGAATTTAAGCAAGCATGGGATAGGCATAAGGCTATCCTAAACAAAAGATAAATCCAGGTTAAGTATCCATGTAATTGGGCAGACTAGATGGGCCGAAAGGTTCTTATCTGCCGACATTTTTCTATCTTTCTATGTTTCTATGTTCTTTTATCAATCTTAACATTTGCTGAGATACATGTTAGATTTTCATTTCCTGTAACTATAATAAATATTTAGTCTTAAAATGCCGGTTCTTATAAAATGGGCTGTGAAATTCCCCCCCTCCATTTTTGTTAGTGTCAATACTGCATAGACCGTTGTTCCTTCTATAGGATATGAGCTGTGGCCGATTTCCTGTTATGTTCAGTGCAGGAAAATGCGCGCAGAAGCGGGAAGATGGGAAAAGGGGTCTCTGTGAACCATATATGGTAGTAAGTTAACTGAGTGGCTAAACTTTGATGTTGTAATGTATCTGTACACTGATTGGCTATAAATTCTGTGTATTTTAATAAATAGATCTGGCTTAACGAGGAAAGCCAGACTTCTGAGAAAGACCAATACAGTTTTGTGATTGATTCTTTTTGGGGGTCTCCGCCATGGTGTAGCGCAGCTCTTACTTTGGTTTTGATATATAAGAAGAAACTTGGAAAAGGTTTATGGTAATTATAATGAAAAATAGAATTTTTCAGTTGTTGTCTGAAGTGGGATTTGCCATTCAGATGTATCCTTATATTTAAGTGTATCTTTACATTTGAATGTATCCTTACATTTGCTTGTTCAGATTTTGCGAACTTGCCTCCAGGCTTGGTTTTTGTTTATTTTCCTTGAAGTTAAAGCTATGGTTCAGAGCTTGTTGATTTTTTTTTTTGATGATTTTTTTTTTTTTTGGTGCAAGGTTGGACTCTTTGTCTTGGTTTGTTTTTGTCATTTTATGTATTGTAGTAAAGGAAAATCGTTTGAGGACCTCACGTGTGTTTGAACTCGCCCGGTGTGCTGAGTATTTGTATATGCTGGAAATTGAACTCATAAAAAAAGGAACGAGATGTTTCTAGTTGTATTGTCTCCGTTCTGTGTCTATCTTGTACTTCAATTCTGGTGTTTCTAGGTCGTCCATATCTTGTAATTGTGAGAATTTTATTTTAACTGATTAGATTTTCTTCTTATATATCAACTGATTTAATCTCCCATTGAGAGACAGTTTTTTTCCTCTTATTTTTTTATTTTTATTTTCTTGCGCGCTGCTGCCATTTTTTTCTTTATTTTTTTGCTGCATGTGTTTGCGTGCTGATTCTAAAGGATTTGCTAACTGTTTTTTCTTTCAGATTGCATGTTGTTTGTTTTCGTTTTATTTTTTATTTTGTTTCTTGCCATTGATTGCGTCTGTTTATTTAAATGTTTGTCTTTACTAACTATTAATGTATGTGTTTATCTTTGATGTTTTGTATTTCGTAGTTTTGATATTATGTTTTTTATACGTAATTTATGTATAGGGACTGCTTTTCGTAAACCAGGTTGCTTTGTTTCTGTGTCATAACTGCCTTGCCTCGTGTAAAAAAAACAAAAAAAAAACACAGGAAATGGAGACAATAGGGCTTTACTTTTACAGTACATTTCAAAAATGACTGTTTTTGTTTTTTTTGTTCTTAGCTTATGTTTGAAAGATGAACATAGAAAGTCAATACTCTGACAAGGCAGGTTACACGTGAATGTTATGTTATAAGTTGATGTATGATATATAAAAAATTAGTGTATCAAGGTGAAGGGCTCAATCTGCCTTAATATAAGTTATACATTTTCCCAAAAGAGGCGTGGTCGGTTATTTTCCTCTGGTCTTTGTTTGAGTCCAGCACTAAGGGATTGACCACACCTTAATATAGGTTATATGTTTTGCCTAAATGGCTGACTGAGATCATTTACAGTGTTTGTAACTTGTATAATGGAATATATATGTAGGTTCATGTTTGGTTGTTTGGAATCTAAGAGGATGAAGTGATATAAAGCTGAAGGATTTGAGTGAAAGTTTAAAGGAAAGCGCCTACAGGTTTAGTAGCGCTGTACAAAGGAATTTAGGCAGATTTCAAATGAGAGAAGGTGGTTTTTTGGTTTTATCTTAGTTGACTAAGGGAGATGGAAGGTTGTAGTTTGGTATCTGAGTATTGTTTGATTGTTTTCTTTTTCTGCAGTGGTAGCCAGATGTCTAGTTTTATATTTTTTGCTGTCTGATGTTTTTGTCTTTTGGTGTGAAGTGCAATAGCGTATAACTGGGCCCCCATTGAATATTCTTGGAGGGAATAAAACAGGTTGTAAAATAGCTGCACAAACACCTCACGTTTGAATGTTTGTTTTTAACCAATATCCTTAATAAAGATTATTGATGTTTATTAATAATTTTTTTCTCTGAGTTTCCTCTGAGAACTTTGTGCTAATTAACGCGTCAAGTTTTAAACATGCCCTTCTATACTTTCTTTCCCAGTTCATGATATTTTTGTTGTGTTTTTTTTTTATTTGAATTGAAGTTCACATTCTTTTCCTTGTCTCCTCCATTTTGTCTCACTCAAGACCCCTCCTCTCCTCCGTGTTGTCTCTCTCATGACCCCTCCTCTCCTCCATTTTTTTTTCTCTCTCATGACCAGTCCTTTTCTTTGTGTCCAAAAATGTGTTGCATTTTTTTCTCCATTTTAAAAGTATTTTAACCATATGAATTTTAAAGTTTTTGACAGGTTAATAATACATTTTTTTCCCAAGTTTTTACTTTAGGTGAACATTACCCATGCATGCCAACTTTGCTCAAGCTAGATGGAAGATTATGTGATACCAATATTGATAAAGATGTTGGAATTGAAGGAAATTTACTCAAACACATTATCATTTCACATTGCAATGTTACATCAACCGGATAATAAGGAATTATCAGACACCAGGCAATAAAACAATCTAATTATCGACAACTCATCAATAAATCATGCTATTTATAGAAGATCATTGATTTGGAAATACAACTTAAGGCTAGGGTCAGACGAAAGCAGTTTTAACGTGCATTTAGACGCACGAAATCGCGGCAGTGCTAGCAGCAAATGACGTCCAATGCCGGGGAACACACGAAGTACGGCCGCACGAAAGGTCGGCCGCACAACGCAAGTGGCAAACGAACGCATTTTTTCTAGAACGTCAAACCTCTAGTACGGACGTACAGAGTGCGCTGCGTCCGCTAGAGGCGTGTGTGTGTGATTAGGAGACGTCAGACGCTGCTAATGTCCGGCCAACATAACGTCCAGACACAAAAAGTGTTTTATTGATGATTCGTACAAAATCACGGACGAAATGGCGCATCGTATGACCGCTATCGCGTATTCCGTGAAAAAATACGTCCATTCGTTCGAACGCACTTTTTCACAGACAACGCGAAAATGCGTTCGTCTGACCCTAGCCTAAGACATGTCAGTTTTACAAAACTGTTATTTTCAACCAATAAGACAGAAGACAAAGAAAGAAGATAATGTATTTTTATATGCTGATGTCGTCTAAGTAATAATAACGTCTCTTCAACCAAAATCATCTGACACACTTTTCTCGTCGCCCTCTTGTGGCCT
>RXON01005140.1:0-39311 GCA_009667805.1 Leptobrachium leishanense
TATTACACTGTGTGGGGGAGGGGAGAGACCTCTGTATTACACACGATGGGCTAAATTACAATCTTCGCGCAAACGTTTGCGCCGGCACTAAAAAACATTAACGTGAGGGGTAAACCATTTGCGCCGAATCCCATATTACATAGTCAACGCAACAACCCGCGCTATCGTCTATAATCTGTAAACCTGCGCGAATTACTGTACTGCGCGCGTCCTATACTTAGGAGGAGGGGAAAGGCTGTGTGGAGGAGGGGAGAGGCCTCTGTATTACACGCTGTGTGGAGGAGGGGCCTCTGTATTACACCCTGTGGGGGAGGGGAGATGCCTCTGTTTTGCACTCTGTGTGGGGAGGGGAGATGCCTCTGTATTACACACTGTGGGGGAAGGGGAGATGCCTCTGTATTACACCCTGTGGGGGAGGGGAGATGCCTCTGTATTGCACGCTGTGTGGGGGAGGAGGAGATGCCTCTGTATTACACACTGTGGGGGAGGGGAGATGCCTCTGTATTGCACGCTGTGTGGGGGAGGAGGAGATGCCTCTGTATTACACACTGTGGGGGAGGGGAGATGCCTCTGTATTGCACGCTGTGTGGGGGAGGAGGAGATGCCTCTGTATTGCACGCTGTGTGGGGGAGGAGGAGATGCCTCTGTATTGCACGCTGTGTGGGGCAGGAGGAGATTCCTCTGTATTACACACTGTGGCCCCTATTACATTCCTCGTGCAATTTCGTTAGCGCAGTGCATTTTCTTTTGCGCGCATCGTCCAGCATTATCGCGAGAAAATTAACGTGGTATTCCAAACCGAACGCATTTTCTCATCCGTCCGAAAATAGCTTTCGTAAAAACGACGCGCAAAACGGAGAGTAATACGAGTGCAGTAACATTGCGTGCGTAAATCAGTGTGCGGACTGTTTTTTCTGCGGGATTCAGCCAATCAGAATGAAGAACCTTTATTGACTCACTTAAGTTTTTGCGACTGTCAAAGTAAAACTGAGTATACATGCTGCAGCAATAATAAAAACACACACAAATTCATTATTTTATTGTTTGTGTATGTGTATAATGTGTAACTATACTGTGCTGTATTTTGTTGTTTGGGTATGTGTAGAATGTGTAACTATACTGTGCTGTATTTTGTTGTTTGGGTATGTGTAGAATGTGTAACTATACTGCGCTGTATTTTATTGTTTGGGTATGTGTAGAATGTGTAACTATACTGTGCTGTATTTTATTGTTTGGGTATGTGTAGAATGTGTAAATATACTGCGCTGCATTTTATTGTTTGGGTATGTGTAGAATGTGTAACTATACTGCGCTGTATTTTATTGTTTGTGTATGTGTATAAAATGTAACTATACTGTGCTGTATTTTATTGTTTGTGTATGTGTAGAATGTGTAACTATACTGCGCTGTATTTTATTGTTTGGGTATGTGTAGAATGTGTAACTATACTGCGCTGTATTTTGTTGTTTGGGTATGTGTAGAATGTGTAACTATACTGCGCTGTATTTTATTGTTTGGGTATGTGTAGAATGAGTAACTATACTGCACTGTATTTTATTGTTTGGGTATGTGTAGAATGTGTAACAATACTGCGCTGTATTTTATTGTTTGTGTATGTGTAGAATGTGTAACTATACTGCGCTGTATTTTATTGTTTGGGCATGTGTAGAATGTGTAACTATACTGCGCTGTATTTTATTGTTTGTGTATGTGTAGAATGTGTAACTATACTGTGCTGTATTTTGTTGTTTGGGTATGTGTAGAATGTGTAACTAAACTGTGCTGTATTTTATTGTTTGTGTATGTGTAGTATGTGTAACTATACTGCGCTGTATTTTATTGTTTGTGTATGTGTAGAATGTGTAACTATACTGCGCTGTATTTTAGTGTTTGGGTATGTGTAGAATGTGTAACTATACTGCGCTGTATTTTATTGTTTGGTTATGTGTAGAATGTGTAACTATACTGTGCTGTATTTTATTGTTTGGGTATGTGTAGAATGTGTAACTATACTGCGCTGTATTTTATTGTTTGGGTATGTGTAGAATGTGTAACGATACTGAGCTGTATTTTATTGTTTGGGCATGTGTAGAATGTGTAACTATACTGCGCTGTATTTTATTGTTTGTGTATGTGTAGAATGTGTAACTATACTGCGCTGTATTTTATTGTTTGGGTATGTGTAGAATGTGTAACTATACTGCGCTGTATTTTTATTGTGTTTGGGTATGTGTAGAATGTGTAACTATACTGCGCTGTATTTTATTGTTTGGGTATGTGTAGAATGTGTAACTATACTGTGCTGTATTTTATTGTTTGGGTATGTGTAGAATGTGTAACTATACTGTGCTGTATTTTATTGTTTGGGTATGTGTAGAATGTGTAACTATACTGTGCTGTATTTTATTGTTTGGGTAGGTGTAGAATGTGTAACTATACTGCGCTGTATTTTGTTGTATGGGTATGTGTAGAAAGTGTAACTATACTGCGCTGTATTTTATTGTTTGGGCATCTGTAGAATGTGTAACCATACTGCGCTGTATTTTATTGTTTGGGTATCTGTAGAATGTGTAACTATACTGTGCTGTATTTTGTTGTTTGGGTATGTGTAGAATGTGTAACTATACTGCGCTGTAATTTATTGTTTGGGTATGCGTAGAATGTGTAACTATACTGCGCTGTATTTTATTGTTTGTGTATGTGTAGAATGTGTAACTATACTGCGCTGTATTTTATTGTTTGGGTAGGTGTAGAATGTGTAACTATACTGCGCTGTATTTTATTGTTTGGGTATGTGTAGAATGTGTAACTATACTGCGCTGTATTTTATTGTTTGGGTATGTGTAGAATGTGTAACTATACTGCGCTGTATTTTATTGTTTGTGTATGTGTAGAATGTGTAACTATACTGCGCTGTATTTTATTGTTTGGGTATGTGAGAATGTGTAACTATACTGCGCTGTATTTTATTGTTTGGGTATGTGTAGAATGTGTAACTATACTGCGCTGTATTTTATTGTTTGGGTATGTGTAGAATGTGTAACTATACTGTGCTGTATTTTATTGTTTGGGTATGTGTAGAATGTGTAACTATACTGTGCTGTATTTTATTGTTTGGGTATGTGTAGAATGTGTAACTATACTGTGCTGTATTTTATTGTTTGGGTAGGTGTAGAATGTGTAACTATACTGCGCTGTATTTTGTTGTATGGGTATGTGTAGAAAGTGTAACTATACTGCGCTGTATTTTATTGTTTGGCATCTGTAGAATGTGTAACCATACTGCGCTGTATTTTATTGTTTGGGTATCTGTAGAATGTGTAACTATACTGTGCTGTTTTTTGTTTGGGTATGTGTAGAATGTGTAACTATACTGCGCTGTATTTTATTGTTTGGGTATGCGTAGAATGTGTAACTATACTGCGCTGTATTTTATTGTTTGTGTATGTGTAGAATGTGTAACTATACTGCGCTGTATTTTATTGTTTGGGTAGGTGTAGAATGTGTAACTATACTGCGCTGTATTTTGTTGTATGGGTATGTGTAGAAAGTGTAACTATACTGCGCTGTATTTTATTGTTTGGGTATGTGTAGAATGTGTAACCATACTGCGCTGTATTTTATTGTTTGGGTATCTGTAGAATGTGTAACAATACTGTGCTGTATTTTGTTGTTTGGGTATGTGTAGAATGTGTAACTATACTGCGCTGTAATTTATTGTTTGGGTATGCGTAGAATGTGTAACTATACTGCGCTGTATTTTATTGTTTGTGTATGTGTAGAATGTGTAACTATACTGCGTTGTATTTTATTGTTTGGGTTTGTGTAGAATGTGTAACTATACTGCGCTGTATTTTATTGTTTGGGTATGTGTAGAATGTGTAACTATACTGTGCTGTATTTTATTGTTTGTGTATGTGTAGTATGTGTAACTATACTGCGCTGTATTTTATTGTTTCGTATGTGTAGAATGTGTAACTATACTGCGCTGTATTTTATTGTTTGGGTATGTGTAGAATGTGTAACTATACTGCGCTGTATTTTGTTGTTTGGGTATGTGTAGAATGTGTAACTATACTGCGCTGTATTTTGTTGTTTGGGTATGTGTAGAATGTGTAACTATACTGTGCTGTATTTTATTGTTTGGGTATGTGTAGAATGTGTAACAATACTGTGCTGTATTTTGTTCTTTGTGTATGTGTAGAATGTGTAACTATACTGTGTTGTATTTTGTTGTTTGTGTATGTGTAGAATGTGTAACTATACTGTGCTGTATTTTGTTGTTTGGGTATGTGTAGAATGTGTAACTATACTGCGCTGTATTTTATTGTTTGTGTATGTGTAGAATGTGTAACTATACTGTGCTGTATTTTATTGTTTGGGTATGTGTAGAATGTGTAACTATACTGCGCTGTATTTTATTGTTTGGGTATGTATAACTATACTGTGCTGTATTTTATTGTTTGTGTATGTGAAGAATGTGCAACTATACTGCGCTGTATTTTGTTTTTGTGTATGTGTAGAATATGTAAATATACTGTGCTGTATTTTAATGTTTGGGTAGGTAGAATGTGAAACTATACTGCGCTGTATTTTTTGTTTGGGTATGTGTAGAATGTGTAACTATACTGTGCTGTATTTTGTTTTTTGTGTATGTGTAGAATATGTAAATATACTGTGCTGTATTTTAATGTTTGGGTAGGTGTAGAATGTGAAACTATACTGCGCTGTATTTTGTTGTTTGGGTATGTGTAGAATGTGTAACTATACTGTGCTGTATTTTATTGTTTGGGTATGTATAACTATACTGTGCTGTATTTTATTGTTTGTGTATGTGAAGAATGTGCAACTATACTGCGCTGTATTTTGTTTTTTGTGTATGTGTAGAATATGTAAATATACTGTGCTGTATTTTAATGTTTGGGTAGGTGTAGAATGTGTAACTATACTGCGCTGTATTTTGTTGTTTGGGTATGTGTAGAATGTGTAACTATACTGTGCTGTATTTTGTTTTTTGTGTATGTGTAGAATATGTAAATATACTGTGCTGTATTTTAATGTTTGGGTAGGTGTAGAATGTGAAACTATACTGCGCTGTATTTTGTTGTTTGGGTATGTGTAGAATGTGTAACTATACTGTGCTGTATTTTATTGTTTGTGTATGTGTAGAATGTGTAACTATACTGTGCTGTATTTTGTTGTTTGGGTATGTGTAGAATGTGTAACTATACTGTGCTGTATTTTGTTGTTTGGGTATGTGTAGAATGTGTAACTATACTGCGCTGTATTTTATTGTTTGGGTATGTATAACTATACTGTGCTGTATTTTATTGTTTGTGTATGTGTAGAATGTGTAACTATACTGTGCTGTATTTTTGTTTGGGTATGTAGAATGTGTAACTATACTGTGCTGTATTTTGTTGTTTGGGTATGTGTAGAATGTGTAACTATACTGCGCTGTATTTTATTGTTTGTGTATGTGTAGAATGTGTAACTATACTGCGCTGTATTTTATTGTTTGGGTATGTGTAGAATGTGTAACTATACTGCGCTGTATTTTATTGTTTGTGTATTTGCAGAATGTGTAACTATACTGCGCTGTATTTTGTTGTTTGTGTATGTGTAGAGTGTGTAACTATACTGCGCTGTATTTTATTGTTTGGGTATGTGTAGAATGTGTAACTATACTGCGCTGTATTTTATTGTTTGGGTATGTGTAGAATGTGTAACTATACTGCGCTGTATTTTATGGTTTGTGTATGTGTATAATGTGTAACTATACTGCGCTGTATTTTGTTGTTTGTGTATGTGTAACTATACTGCGCTGTATTTTGTTGTTTGTGTATGTGTAGAATGTGTAACTATACTGCGCTGTATTTTATTGTTTGGGTATGTGTAGAATGTGTAACTATACTGCGCTGTATTTTGTTGTTTGTGTATGTGTAGAATGTGTAATTATACTGTGCTGTATTCTGTTGTTTGGGTATGTGTAGAATGTGTAACTATACTGCGCTGTATTTTATTGTTTGTGTATGTGTAGAATGTGTAACTATACTGTGCTGTATTTTATTGTTTGGGTATGTGTAGAATGTGTAACTATACTGCGCTGTATTTTATTGTTTGGGTATGTATAACTATACTGTGCTGTATTTTATTGTTTGTGTATGTGTAGAATGTGTAACTATACTGCGCTGTATTTTATTGTTTGGGTATGTATAACTATACTGTGCTGTATTTTATTGTTTGTGTATGTGAAGAATGTGCAACTATACTGCGCTGTATTTTATTTTTTGTGTATGTGTAGAATATGTAAATATACTGTGCTGTATTTTAATGTTTGGGTAGGTGTAGAATGTGAAACTATACTGCGCTGTATTTTGTTGTTTGGGTATGTGTAGAATGTGTAACTATACTGTGCTGTATTTTATTGTTTGTGTATGTGTAGAATATGTAAATATACTGTGCTGTATTTTAATGTTTGGGTATGTGTAGAATGTGAAACTATACTGCGCTTTATTTTGTTGTTTGGGTATGTGTAGAATGTGTAACTATACTGCGCTGTATTTTATTGTTTGAGTATGTGTAGAATGTGTAACTATACTGTGCTGTATTTTATTGTTTGTGTATGTGTAGAATGTGTAACTATACTGTGCTGTATTTTGTTGTTTGGGTATGTGTAGAATGTGTAACTATACTGCGCTGTATTTTATTGTTTGGGTATGTGTAACTATACTGTGCTGTATTTTATTGTTTGTGTATGTGTAGATGTGTAACTATACTGCGCTGTATTTTATTGTTTGGGATGTGTAGAATGTGTAACTATACTGCGCTGTATTTTATTGTTTGGGTATGTGTAGAATGTGTAACTATACTGCGCTGTATTTTATTGTTTGGGTATGTGTAGAATGTGTAACTATACTGCGCTGTATTTTATTGTTTGTGTATGTGTAGAATGTGTAACTATACTGCACTGTATTTTGTTGTTTGTGTATGTGTAACTATACTGCGCTGTATTTTGTTGTTTGTGTATGTGTAGAATGTGTAACTATACTGCGCTGTATTTTATTGTTTGGGTATGTGTAGAATGTGTAACTATACTGTGCTGTATTTTATTGTTTGTCTATGTGTAGAATATGAATATACTGTGCTGTATTTTATTGTTTGGTATGTGTAGAATGTGAAACTATACTGCGCTTTATTTTGTTGTTTGGGTATGTGTAGAATGTGTAACTATACTGCGCTGTATTTTATTGTTTGAGTATGTGTAGAATGTGTAACTATACTGTGCTGTATTTTATTGTTTGTGTATGTGTAGAATGTGTAACTATACTGTGCTGTATTTTGTTGTTTGGGTATGTGTAGAATGTGTAACTATACTGCGCTGTATTTTATTGTTTGGGTATGTATAACTATACTGTGCTGTATTTTATTGTTTGTGTATGTGTAGAGTGTGTAACTATACTGCGCTGTATTTTATTGTTTGGGTATGTGTAGAATGTGTAACTATACTGCGCTGTATTTTATTGTTTGGGTATGTGTAGAATGTGTAACTATACTGCGCTGTATTTTATTGTTTGGGTATGTGTAGAATGTGTAACTATACTGCGCTGTATTTTATTGTTTGTGTATGTGTATAATGTGTAACTATACTGCACTGTATTTTGTTGTTTGTGTATGTGTAACTATACTGCGCTGTATTTTGTTGTTTGTGTATGTGTAGAATGTGTAACTATACTGCGCTGTATTTTATTGTTTGGGTATGTGTAGAATGTGTAACTATACTGCGCTGTATTTTGTTGTTTGTGTATGTGTAGAATGTGTAATTATACTGTGCTGTATTCTGTTGTTTGGGTATGTGTAGAATGTGTAACTATACTGCGCTGTATTTTATTGTTTGGGTATGTGTAGAATGTGTAACTATACTGCGCTGTATTTTATTGTTTGGGTATGTGTAGAGTGTGTAACTATACTGCGCTGTATTTTATTGTTTGGGTATGTGTAGAATATGTAACTATACTGTGCTGTATTTTATTGTTTGGGTATGTGTAGAATGTGTAACTATACTGCGCAGTATTTTATTGTTTGGGTATGTATAACTATACTGCGCTGTATTTTATTGTTTGGGTATGTGTAGAATGTGTAACTATACTGCGCTGTATTTTATTGTTTGTGTATGTGTAGCATGTGTAACTATACTGTGCTGTATTTTATTGTTTGTGTATGTGTAGAATGTGTAACTATACTGCGCTGTATTTTATTGTATGGGTATGTGTAGAATGTGTAACTATACTGCGCTGTATTTTATTGTTTGGGTATGTGTAGTATGTGTAACTATACTGCGCTGTATTTTATTGTTTGGGTATGTGTAGAATGTGTAACTATACTGTGCTGTATTTTATTGTTTGGGTATGTGTAGAATGTGTAACTATACTGCGCTGTATTTTATTGTTTGGGTATGTGTAGAATGTGTAACTATACTGCGCTGTATTTTGTTGTTTGTGTATGTGTAACTATACTGCGCTGTATTTTGTTGTTTGTGTATGTGTAGAATGTGTAAATATACTGCTCTGTATTTTATTGTTTGGGTATGTGTAGAGTGTGTAACTATACTGTGCTGTATTTTATTGTTTGTGTATGTGTAGAATGTGTAACTATACTGCGCTGTATTTTATTGTTTGTGTATGTGCAGAATGTGTAACTATACTGTGCTGTATTTTGTTGTTTGGGTAGGTGTAGAGTGTGTAACTATACTGTGCTGTATTTTATTGTTTGGGTATGTGTAACTATACTGTGCTGTATTTTATTGTTTGGGTATGTGTAGAATGTGTAACTATACTGTGCTGTATTTTGTTGTTTGTGTATGTGTAGAATGTGTAACTATACTGCGCTGTATTTTATTGTTTGGGTATGTGTAGAATGTGTAAGTATACTGCGCTGTATTTTATTGTTTGGGTATGTGTAGAATGTGTAACTATACTGCGCTGTATTTTATTGTTTGGGTATGTGTAGAATGTGTAACTATACTGCGCTGTATTTTGCTGTTTGTGTATGTGTAGAATGTGTAACTATACTGCGCTGTATTTTATTGTTTGGGTACGTGTAGAATGTGTAACTATACTGCGCTGTATTTTATTCTTTGGGTACGTGTAGAATGTGTAACTATACTGCGCTGTATTTTATTCTTTGGGTACGTGTAGAATGTGTAACTATACTGTGCTGTATTTTATTGTTTGGGTACGTGTAGAATGTGTAACTATACTGTGCTGTATTTTATTGTTTGTGTATGTGTAGAATGTGTAACTATACTGCGCTGTATTTTATTGTGGGTATGTGTAGAATGTGTAACTATACTGCGCTGTATTTTGTTGTTCGTGTATGTGTAGAATGTGTAACTATACTGTGCTGTATTTTATTGTTTGGGTATGTGTAGAATGTGTAACTATACTGCGCTGTATTTTATTGTTTGGGTATGTGTAGAATGTGTAACTATACTGCGCTGTATTTTATTGTTTGGGTATGTGTAGAATGTGTAACTATACTGCGCTGTATTTTATTGTTTGGGTATGTGTCGAATGTGTAACTATACTGCGCTGTATTTTATTGTTTGGGTATGTGTAGAATGTGTAACTATAATGCGCTGTATTTTATTGTTTGGGTATGTGTAGAATGTGTAACTATAATGCGCTGTATTTTATTGTTTGGGTATGTGTAGAATGTGTAACTATACTGCGCTGTATTTTATTGTTTGGGTATGTGTAGAATGTGTAACTATACTGCGCTGTATTTTATTGTTTGGGTATGTGTAGAATGTGTAACTATACTGCGCTGTATTTTATTGTTTGGGTATGTGTAGAATGTGTAACTATACTGCGCTGTATTTTATTGTTTGGGTATGTGTAGAATGTGTAACTATACTGCGCTGTATTTTATTGTTTGGTATGTGTAGAATGTGTAACTATACTGCGCTGCATTTTATTGTTTGGGTATGTGTAGAATGTGTAACTATACTGCGCTGTATTTTATTGTATGGGTATGTGTAGAATGTGTAACTATACTGCGCTGTATTTTTTTTCGTGCTGGTGTATTTAGTTTCGGCCAGGAAGTTCCGATTTGCAGTTACCACCAGCTTTTCAAAGACGTTAAAATTATGAGCGCAAACGTCGTTCGTAAAAAGATGCGCATCGATTGTAATACCATCCGCATACCAGCGCATGTACAAATTTGCACTCACAATGTTAAGTATAGGACGCGCACAGTTCATCACGCTCGTGCAGGTCCATCTGCGTTAAACGATAATGCGCATCATTTGCGCGAACGTTGTAATACGTCGTTCAGCGCAAAGGGTTTTGCCCCTCGCGCAAATGCGCATTTGCACACGCAAACGAAAATGCACGAGGAATGTAATAGGGGCCTGTGTGGGGGAGGGGAGATGCCTCTGTATTACACGCTGTGTGGGGGAGGGGGAGATGCCTCTGTATTGCACGCTGTGTGGGGGAGGAGGAGATGCCTCTGTATTACACACTGTGGGAGGAGGGGAGATGCCTCTGTATTGCACGCTGTGTGGGGGAGGAGGAGACGCCTCTGTATTACACAGTGTGTGGGGGAGGGGAGATGCCTCTGTATTACACGCTGTGTGGGGGAGGGGGAGATGCCTCTGTAATACACGCTGTGTGGGGGGGGGAGAGGCCTCTGTATTACACACTGTGTGGGGGAGATGCCTCTGTATTACACGCTGTGTGGGGGAGGGGAGATGCCTCTGTATTACACACTGTGTGGGGGAGGGGAGATGCCTCTGTATTACACAGTGTGTGGGGGGAGATGCCTCTGTATTACAGTGTGTGTGGGGGAGGGGAGATGCCTGTGTAGTACACACTGTGTGGGGAGGGGAAATGCCTCTGTATTACACAGTGTGTGGGGGAGATGCCTCTGTATTACACAGTGTGTGGGGGGAGATGCCTCTGTATTACACAGTGTGTGGGGGGAGGGGAGATGCCTCTGTATTACACACTGTGTGGGGGAGGGGAGATGCCTGTGTATTACACACTGTGTGGGGGAGGGGAGATGCCTCTGTATTACACAGTGTGTGGGGAGATGCCTCTGTATTACACAGTGTGTGGGGGGAGGGGAGAGGCCTCTGTATTACATGCTGTGTGGGGGGAGAGGAGATGCCTCTGTATTACACGCTGTGTGGGGGAGGGGAGATGCCTCTGTATTACACGCTGTGTGGGGGAGGGGAGATGCCTCTGTATTACACGCTGTGTGGGGGTGGGGAGATGCCTCTGTATTACACACTGTGTGGGGGAGAGATGCCTCTGTATTACACAGTGTGTGGGGGGAGGGGAGATGCCTCTGTATTACACACTGTGTGGGGGAGGGGAGATGCCTCTGTATTACACGCTGTGTGGGGAGGGGAGATGCCTCTGTATTACACAGTGTGTGGGGGAGGGGAGATGCCTCTGTATTACACACTGTGTGGGGGAGATGCCTCTGTATTACACGGTGTGTGGGGGTGGGGAGATGCCTCTGTATTACACGGTGTGTGGGGGAGGGGAGATGCCTCTGTATTACACGCTGTGTGGGGGAGGAGGAGATGCCTCTGTATTACACACCGTGTGGGGGAGGGGAGATGCCTCTGTATTACACGGTGTGTGGGGGAGGGGGAGATGCCTCTGTATTACACGGTGTGTGGGGGAGGGGAGATGCCTCTGTATTACACACTGTGTGGAGAAGATGCCTCTGTATTACACACTGTGTGGGGGAGGGAAGATGCCTCTGTATTACACGGTGTGTGGGGGAGGGGAGATGCCTCTGTATTACACTGTGTGGGGGAGGAGATGCCTCTGTATTACACAGTGTGTGGGGGAGGGGAGATGCCTCTGTATTACACACTGTGTGGGGGAGATGCCTCTGTATTACACACTGTGTGGGGGAGATGCCTCTGTATTACACACTGTGTGGGGGAGATGCCTCTGTATTACACAGTGTGTGGGGGAGATGCCTCTGTATTACACACTGTGTGGGGGAGATGCCTCTGTATTACACACAGTGTGTGGGGGAGGGGAGATGCCTCTGTATTACACACTGTGTGGGGGAGATGCCTCTGTATTACACACTGTGTGGGGGAGGGGAGATGCCTCTGTATTACACACTGTGTGGGGGAGATGCCTCTGTATTACACACTGTGTGGGGGAGATGCCTCTGTATTACACACTGTGTGGGGGGAGGGGAGATGCCTCTGTATTACACACTGTGTGGGGGGGGGGAGATGCCTCTGTATTACACGCTGTTGGGGGAGGGGAGATGCCTCTGTATTACACGCTGTGTGGGGGAGGGGAGATGCCTCTGTATTACACGCTGTGTGGGGGAGATGCCTCTGTATTACACACTGTGTGGGGAGGGGAGATGCCTCTGTATTACACACTGTGTGGGGGAGGGGAGATGCCTCTGTATTACACACTGTGTGGGGGAGATGCCTCTGTATTACACACTGTGTGGGGGAGGGGAGATGCCTCTGTATTACACACTGTGTGGGGGAGGGGAGATGCCTCTGTATTACACAGTGTGTGGGGGAGATGCCTCTGTATTACACACTGTGTGGGGGAGGGGAGATGCCTCTGTATTACACAGTGTGTGGGGGAGATGCCTCTGTATTACACACTGTGTGGGGGAGGGGAGATGCCTCTGTATTACACACTGTGTGGGGGAGGGGAGATGCCTCTGTATTACACAGTGTGTGGGGGAGATGCCTCTGTATTACACACAGCATATGCATTGCCTGCCTCTAGGCGGGGGGCGTGGCATGACACAGCAGTCAGCAGCTGGCGGTGGGCGGGTTTATGTAGATGACGCTATTCTCCGTCCCGCTCATTGCTCGGCACGTCCACCTCACCGCTTCCGCCCACGTGCCCAGGGCGCTGCCCGCGCATGCGTCTTGTTTGCACCTCGGTTACAGTTCCTCATTCCCGCGCACGCGTACTCGGTCCCCGAACCGCGCCCTGTGCCTGCTTACTCGCCCCGCCTTCGCGGCTGCGCGTTGCCAGCTTTTCCCCGCCCCGCGCTTGGGGCCTGGTCGGCGCCAGCTATATAAAGGGCGGGGCTGACGGGACGAGAGCTTGCGCGCGCAGCTGGAGCACGAGGCAACGAGAAAGCTCTCCGACACCGCTAACCACCCGCCACTCACCTCACACAGCCCGCCGCCGCCATGTCCTGGAACGACTACGTCGCCAACTTTATGTCCAACAAGAACTGCCAGGACGCCGCCATCGTGGGATTCGCCGACTCCCCGGGCGTGTGGGCGGCTCATCCCGGCGGCTGCCTCAGCAAGATAACGGTACGTTACCCCCCCCCCACCCCCCCTGTGCCCGGTAATGGACCCTCCCGCCGCGCAACCTCCCTTACATGTTTCTCCCTGCACCTTCCGGAATGGTCCGGCCCACCGCATAGCGACGGCGAATAGACAGGCCTGCCGCACCGAGAGCCCTGCAGTCTCCCCCCTCTCCCCGTTATGGTATGCACCGGGCCCTCTGTTCCCGCCTCCTGGAATGGACGGACCGGCTGCCCGGAAACCCGCCCCCCCATTCCCATCGCGTTTTCGGATGGCCGTGCTCGTCGCGAAGAGACACTGACATGTTACCCCCCCCGCAACCGGAAGTGAAGTGGACTAACCCACACAGGAACATCCCTTCTCCCAGCTCTGCCCCGTGTACCCCAATAACCCGGTGTGACGCCCCGTGTACCCCGATAACCCGGTGTGACGCCCCGTGTACCCCGATAACCCGGTGTGACGCCCCGTGTACCCCGATAACCCGGTGTGACGCCCCGTGTACCCCGATAACCCGGTGTGACGCCCCGTGTACCCCGATAACCCGGTGTGACGCCTTGTGTACCCCGATAACCCGGTGTGACGCCCCGTGTACCCCGATAACCCGGTGTGACGCCCCGTGTACCCCGATAACCCGGTGTGACGCCCCGTGTACCCCGATAACCCGGTGTGACGCCCCGTGTACCCCGATAACCCGGTGTGACGCCCCGTGTACCCCCGATAACCCGGTGTGACGCCCCGTGTACCCCGGTAACCCGGTGTGACGCCCCGTGTACCCCGGTAACCCGGTGTGACGCCCCGTGTACCCCGGTAACCCGGTGTGACGCCCCGTGTACCCCGTAACCCGGTGTGACGCCCCGTGTACCCCGGTAACCCGGTGTGACGCCCCGTGTACCCCGGTAACCCGGTGTGACGCCCCGTGTACCCCGGTAACCCCGGTGTGACGCCCCGTGTACCCCGATAACCCGGTGTGACGCCCCGTGTACCCCGATAACCCGGTGTGACGCCCCGTGTACCCCGTAACCCGGTGTGACGCCCCGTGTACCCCGGTAACCCGGTGTGACGCCCGTGTACCCGCGGTAACCCGGTGTGGACGCCCCGTGTACCCCGGTAACCCGGTGTGACGCCCCGTGTACCCCGGTAACCCGGTGTGACGCCCCGTGTACCCCGGTAACCCGGTGTGACGCCCCGTGTACCCCGGTAACCCGGTGTGCCGCCCCGTGTACCCCGGTAACCCGGTGTGACGCCCCGTGTACCCCGATAACCCGGTGTGACGCCCCGTGTACCCCGTAACCCGGTGTGACGCCCCGTGTACCCCGGTAACCCGGTGTGACGCCCCGTGTACCCCGGTAACCCGGTGTGACGCCCCGTGTACCCCGGTAACCCGGTGTGACGCCCCGGTGTACCCCGGTAACCCGGTGTGACGCCCCGTGTACCCCGGTAACCCGGTGTGACGCCCCGTGTACCCCGGTAACCCGGTGTGACGCCCCGTGTACCCCGGTAACCGCGGTGTGACGCCCCGTGTACCCCGGTAACCCGGTGTGACGCCCGTGTACCCCGGTAACCCGGTGTGACGCCCCGTGTACCCCGGTAACCCGGTGTGACGCCCCGTGTACCCCGGTAACCCGGTGTGACGCCCCGTGTACCCCGGTAACCCGGTGTGACGCCCCGTGTACCCCGTAACCCGGTGTGACGCCCGCGTGTACCCCGGTAACCGGTGTGACGCCCCGTGTACCCCGGTAACCCGGTGTGACGCCCCGTGTACCCCGGTAACCCGGTGTGACGCCCCGTGTACCCCGGTAACCCGGTGTGACGCCCCGTGTACCCGGTAACCCGGTGTGACGCCCCGTGTACCCCGGTAACCCGGTGTGACGCCCCGTGTACCCCGGTAACCCGGTGTGACGCCCCGTGTACCCGGTAACCCGGTGTGACGCCCCGTGTACCCCGGTAACCCGGTGTGACGCCCGTGTACCCCGGTAACCCGGTGTGACGCCCCGTGTACCCCGTAACCCGGTGTGAACGCCCCGTGTACCCGGTAACCCGGTGTGACGCCCCGTGTACCCGCGTAACCCGGTGTGACGCCCCGTGTACCCCGGTAACCCGGTGTGACGCCCCGTGTACCCCGGTAACCCGGTGTGACGCCCCGTGTACCCCGGTAACCCGGTGTGACGCCCCGTGTACCCGGTAACCCGGTGTGACGCCCCGTGTACCCCGGTAACCCGGTGTGACGCCCCGTGTACCCCGGTAACCCGGTGTGACGCCCCGTGTACCCCGGTAACCCGGTGGTGACGCCCGTGTACCCCGGTAACCCGGTGTGACGCCCCGTGTAACCCCGGTAACCCGGTGTGACGCCCCGTGTACCCCGGTAACCCGGTGTGACGCCCCGTGTACCCCGGTAACCCGGTGTGACGCCCCGTGTACCCCGTAACCCGGTGTGACGCCCGTGTACCCCGGTAACCCGGTGTGACGCCCCGTGTACCCCGGTAACCCGGTGTGACGCCCCGTGTACCCCGGTAACCCGGTGTGACGCCCCGTGTACCCCGGTAACCCGGTGTGACGCCCCGTGTACCCCGGTAACCCGGTGTGACGCCCCGTGTACCCCGGTAACCCGGTGTGACGCCCCGTGTACCCCGTAACCCCGATAACCCGGTGTGACGCCCCGTGTACCCCGGTAACCCCGATAACCCGGTGACGCCCCCTCGCCTTGTGTATCCCGATAACCCGGTGACGCCCCCTCGCCTTGTGTATCCCGATACCGGTGACGCCCCCTCGCGCTTGTGTATCCCGATAACCCGGTGACGCCCCCTCGCCTTGTGTATCCCGATAACCCGGTGACGCCCCCTCGCCTTGTGTATCCCGATAACCCGGTGACGCCCCCTCGCCTTGTGTATCCCGATAACCCGGTGTGACGCCCCCCCCCCTTGCCATAATGCAACACGGGCTGCGGGGCCTGTGTAGTGACGCCCGCCCCCCTCGCCATAATGCAACACGGGCTGCGGGGCTGTGTAGTGTCGCCCGCCCCCTCGCCATAATGCAACACGGGCTGCGGGGCCTGTGTAGTGTCGCCCGCCCCCTCGCCATAATGCAACACGGGCTGCGGGGCCCGTGTAGTGTCACACCATGACCCTCTTTATTGCTGTAGAGTATGTAGTGTCACTTCCCTATAATGCAACACGGGCTGCGGGGCTTTTATAGTGTTTGGAGGGGTGGCACATTGTATAAGGGTAAATGGAGAAGCTGAATTAGTTGATTTGAAGGTGGTGCAGGGAGTCATGGAGTGAGCCAATGGGCTTCTGTAAACAGATGTCTTGAAGGACGAGACAGGCTGTGGGTCCATGTTACCTTATGGGTGGGTTAGGAGACAGTGTATACTGTGAACTTATCCTTACCCCCCCCCCCTTAGCACACAGGGATGTTTTGTGTATACACCATATTATGTAACATTACTGCAGAATTTACTTCCCTATAGCGAGTGTTCGGCCCCTCTGTAGCGTCCTGCACATCTTAAAGTGTCTGGCCCATCTGTGTAGTGTCCTGCACATCCCCCAAGTGTCATCCCCCTCCGTGTAGCGCCCTGCACATCCCCCCCCCAAGTGTCTGGCCCCTGTGGCGCCCTGCACACCCCCCATGTGTCTGGCTCTTCTGTGTAGCGCCCTGCACATTTCCCCCCCCCCCAGTGTCCGGCACCTCTGGGTAGGACCCTGTACATTCCCAAGTGTCCGGCCCCTTGTGGCACCCTGCACATACCCCCAATTGTCCAGCCCCTTTGTGTAGCGCCCTGCACATCTCCCCGACCCTCCCCCCCCCCCCCATGTCTAGTCCCTTTGTGGCACCCTGCACATCCCCCCCAAGTGTCCGGCCCCTTTGTGGCACCCTGCACATCCCCCCCAAGTGTCCGGCCCCTTTGTGGCACCCTGCACATCCCCCCAAGTGTCCGGCCCCTTTGTGGCACCCTGCACATCCCCCCCCAGTGTCCGGCCCCTTTGTGGCACCCTGCACATCCCCCCCAAGTGTCCGGCCCCTTTGTGGCACCCTGCACATCCCCCCAAGTGTCCGGCCCCTTTGTGGCACCCTGCACATCCCCCCAAGTGTCCGGCCCCTTTGTGGCACCCTGCACATCCCCCCCAAGTGTCCGGCCCCTTTGTGGCACCCTGCACATCCCCCCCAAGTGTCCGGCCCCTTTGTGGCACCCTGCACATCCCCCCAAGTGTCCGGCCCCTTTGTGGCACCCTGCACATCCCCCCCAAGTGTCCGGCCCCTTTGTGGCACCCTGCACATCCCCCCCAAGTGTCCGGCCCCTTTGTGGCACCCTGCACATCCCCCCCAAGTGTCCGGCCCCTTTGTGGCACCCTGCACATCCCCCCCAAGTGTCCGGCCCCTTTGTGGCACCCTGCACATCCCCCCAAGTGTCCGGCCCCTTTGTGGCACCCTGCACATCCCCCCCCATGTCCGGCCCCTTTGTGGCACCTCTGCACATCCCCCCAAGTGTCCGGCCCCTCTGTAGCACCCTGCACATCCCCCTCGAGTGTCCGACCCCTCTGTAGCACCCTGCACATCCCCCTCGAGTGTCCGACCCCTCTGTAGCACCCTGCACATCCCCCTCCAAGTGTCCGGCCCCTCTGTAGCACCCTGCACATCCCCCTCCAAGTGTCCGGCCCCTCTGTAGCACCCTGCACATCCCCCTCGAGTGTCCGACCCCTCTGTAGCACCCTGCACACCCCCAAGTGTCCAGCCCCTCTGTAGCAGCTTCTCATACAAGGGGTGTAATCGAGCTGTGCCCATGCCCCCTATATCGGCCACAGGGCCAGTCATAGGGCCTTGAGACACATCTGTGTATGGTCGTGTAAACTCCCATCAGCCCCTGTGATGTCACAATGTATCTCTTCCAGGAAATAGGGAAACAGTGAGTCCACACAGTGTAACCTGTCATGCTGCCTGCAGACTGTTAAGCCTGAGGCAAAGTACCCAAATCCTCCTGCTTTATCACTGGGATCTTCATGTTGATGGCTCATGACCTTAGTGAGTCTCTGCTTTCTACCATCACATCCTGGGACTGGCATCTTGTGCCCACTTGGCATTACTGGTCCTCTAAATATGACTTGAGAATCCTGGGCATTTTTTTTGAGAGTGTTCTCTTATGAGCTTAACTTGGCACCCCTAGTGTTGTACCCATGTATTGTGGTGAGATGGCAGTATGCAGGACTGGCAGGTAACTAGCATGTATACAGCACGCAGGCGTATGGCAGTGATCGCTAACTCCTCCACATTATGGGATAGAAGTGGAGAACGTGGGCTGGGATCCAGCACTTTGGAAACGAAGATTATGTGACGCTATGGAGAGCAGGGTGTCCTATAGATCAGGAGGCTTGAGATGGGCACATGCTAATATTGCCCCTGTCTGGTGGGCCTTGCAAGTCTGGATCCAGCGCCCCGGTGGTTTCGGTGCTCAGGAAGCTGTACGTGGTGGCAGGCTGTAATGCCAGTCCATGCTGCTGGTACAGGTTGGATAGAGCAGTTGACAGATCCCAGGCCGGCCTCCCCACACGAATAATGGGACCGCACTCCCAATATCTGGCTCACTCAATACAGCATGGGGGGGCAGTCTCTCGGGCGCTGGGCCCTGCATGGGGGGGGCAGAGTCTCTCGGGCGCTGGGCCCTGCGTGGGGGGGCAGAGTCTCTCGGGCGCTGGGCCCTGCGTGGGGGGGCAGAGTCTCTCGGGCGCTGGGCCCTGCGTGGGGGGGCAGAGTCTCTCGGGCGCTGGGCCCTGCGTGGGGGGGCAGAGTCTCTCGGGCGCTGGGCCCTGCGTGGGGGGGCAGAGTCTCTCGGGCGCTGGGCCCTGCATGGGGGGGCGCAGTCTCTCGGGTGCTGGGCCCTGCATGGGGGGGGCAGAGTCTCTCGGGCGCTGGGCCCTGCATGGGGGGGACGCAGTCTCTCGGGTGCTGGGCCCTGCGTGGGGGGGCAGAGTCTCTCGGGCGCTGGGCCCTGCGTGGGGGGGCAGAGTCTCTCGGGCGCTGGGCCCTGCCTCAGGCCAGACTGAATATTGAAACCTCAATAAATCATGTACTCGGTACATGGCCTCTTTTGTTAACCCTTTTCAGGTTGAGTATAGGGAACTCGTATATGTAAACTAGCAGTGAGGCTGCCCCTCTTACTGTACAGATTAGAACTATAACAAAGCACCAACATCTTCTGCAGTGCTGTACAATAGAAGTATGACCATGTAAACTCCAGGTCCTCTAGAGGGCAGGGGGTGCCACATTGAGGTGAGGGCTGAGCATGGGGCTAGAAGGGAGCTGATGGACCTCCTGTCCTCAATGCCTCACATTAAGGGGGGCAAGGTGCCAGAGTGCTAATGGATAGAGAAAAACGTGGACTTGAAGGGGTTAATGGTACCCTGTGACCACATGGGCAGGAAGTCCTCTGTTCCATGAATGGGAAGCACCCGGGCAGACTTTGCTTGTGTAGGTTAATCAGTGATTTGCTGAACAGGAAGTCTCTGCCAGTGACTGCAGGGGTTAACTCTGTCCTGGTCACATGCTGTGTGCTGGGGTCTATGGGAGTTGTAGTCACACCATCTTCTATGGTTAGGTCTTCAGCCTGTGGCCACACCTGAGTTAAGCTGCCCTCCCCTCATACTGCATGATGCCGCCAGGCGCAGTGAAGGGCTGGCGTGTGGGCATTGCAGGAACATGACTAAGCTTCCCCTTGGCAACATCTCAGCATGAGGATGGCATGTGCCAGGACACGTGTTATACCAGTCACATGGCAAGAATAGCCCACTCCTTGCACCGCACAGCGTCTGCCATCGATGCCCAGGGCATCATCACCTGTACAGCTAAACCCCATAACTCTGCAAGGTCAGACTGTCTCCTTTCACCCCCTGCTGACTGTCCTGATGCTGAGCTTCTTGTGCTTCATGGGAAATGTAGTCAAGATGTGAAGGTTGTTGCTGACCTTTAACCCTGTATAGGAAGGTCACAGTGCTCTATCCCTGAAACATGACTTGCATGCTGTGATTGGTCACAGCTGTTTAACCTCTCCTTCTCCGACACATGTGCTGCCAGGCTCAGGCCTGTGACCTCATGGTGGAAGCTTCTTATCCTGACCCCAGGCCTGGATCTCCTGCTCCACATGGCCCAGGATGAGGAGCTGCATGGGGAGGGGGTTACAGGGTGTGAGTGGGGGTTACAGGACGCACCGCTGCTGGATGATGCCTCACTTCCTGACTCAGACAAAATGGAGAGGAGCCTGGGACCCTCCCCGATGAGGTGGAGAGCAGCAAAAAACACATTCTGGCCTAAAAAGGAAACATCTGAAGGCTTTTTGTGGCTGGCTTGTTAGCTCGGCTTGATTGATGGCGTACAGATGTGCCGGCGTTATTACTCAGCCAATCTGCTATCTCTGCATTTATACACCCCTGGGGCTAGTGTCCTGGCTTATCAAGGGCTGGGCCCCTAACACACCGTGCGGAGCCTGCTGTGCGAGGTATTCACACCCCGGGGTAAAGGCTTCTTGCAGGGATGTGCCCATGCAGGACTTCCTCCCCCTGATTAGGTGCCACCTTCCTATACTTCCTCCTATGGGTTTGTAAAGGATAAAATTGTGCTCTGTAACACATGGCTTCCCCTCACTCCATGCCCGTCTCCACCACCACCCAGGTCTCCTTACTGGGCAATGGCCTTCATGTTCATGGCCACGCCTGGGTTATCCTGATCACTGCTGTGATGCACATGCCCAGAATACTGGCGTAACAAAGAGCTGCACCTCCTGGTATGGTGATGCCCCTATGCCAAGGCATGCAGGGCATGAATCTTGCATAAACATGGCTAATTCTGGCTTGTGCTGGTACAGGGCCTGTGGGTTCCCCCTTATGATTGGGGTCCTCAGTGGGCTCAGCAGCTCTGGGTTCCCCCTAGTGGGTGCTGGCCCTGGCAGGTCTGTTCCCCTTTCTTTGGTTTCTGGCAGCTTTAAGGTGTCAGTGGGTGTGAGGAGGCCCCCCTCTTGGCATGTTACCTCTGGGTCACACCCCTGTGTGGAATTCCACTTTAGTCACAAGTCCATCAGCAAAGGGACTTCCTGCACAGGATCATGGGAAAGCCTCTGTGCAGGCATGCCTGTAGCTGCTGCCAGGCCTCACACAGCACGCTCTGGGGCAGCACATGCATCTTGAGATGTGCAGGTCCCTTGGCACACGTCGTCGCTCTTAATGATAAAGCATGGCGTGCTGGCTCAGAAGGAGCTGCGGAGGCGTTGCCTCTGCCTGCAGGTTAGTCAGTCCTAGAACACCCTGTTATAAAACCTGTGACAGCGTTTATAGGCGATGGTCTGGTCTGCTCTCATGTGAGATTATGGTCGTCAGAGCATCTGTCATGGCGGCTCTGGATGACCTGCAGGGTGAGCTCTCACCAGTCAAAGTGGCCACTGTCCAGTCATGTGCCCCTCGGCTCAAGACATGACCTGTGTTGGCCAGCTGCATTCAGCGAGCATGACATGAGTCAAGTACTGGACACAGCATTGCTGGCGCATGGTCCTATGCAGGGGTCACTGGCAGACAATGCTCTGACCCTGCTGATTTGCAGACCCCCTCATCCTGACGTGCACCAGTGCTGTACATGGAGGGGGTGTAACTGCCCCAGGGTGTGCTTTAAAGCACATGTAGCCCCAATAATCTGATATGGGGTACAATAAATGACTTTAGTCATTGAACAGTAAACAGCCCCCCCCCCCCCCGGCGAGCTTGCTGCCCTGTCATCTACAAGCCACACTCCGGGGCACAGTGATCAAGCTGCTGGATGTGCACACACCGGGGGGGTCTCCTCCATGGATGATTTAGGCAGAAATTCCTATTAATCCTTTCAGAATTAATGGCAGGTAAAGCCCAGGATGTGCGACCTGGAGCCAGACCCTGCGTATCTCCCAGCCTGATCAGCACCTGGGGCTGCTTATCTCCACTCCCTGCCCCAGCTTGTACCATCGCATGAGGAACGTCCCAGGGACACATGCATACTCCTCATTCCACAGACATGATGGGACAGGACAATTCCGCTGCGTCTCCTGGCACACAGGCTCTGCAGGGGCCTCAGCATGGCTCAGCTTGTGCTGAATCCAAACCTGTAAGGGGGGGCAGCACATGTGGTCAAAGGCCTGACCTGTGTATCCATATCTCAATCACAACCTCCTATGGCTGAATGTTGTGGGAGTCAGGCTGACAGGAAGCTGCTTCACCCCAGGCACTTGGCTTACCTTTAGAAACCAGTGTTTTTTTTAAGCGGGGAGATCTCAGCGGGGGGGGGGGTTAGGACCTTGAGGCTGGAATTCGCTCTCCTGCATGAGTACAGGTCTCAGCCTGGGTCCCTGATGTCTCCTTACATGGTCAGCGCTCGCTGTCTTGGCTTCCTGTGCCGGGAGGCGGATCAGGAAACAGCAGGCTTCCTGCTAGTGCTGCGGCTCAAACGCTTCACTTCTGAAGTCTGACGCCATACTGTACCGAGAACACGACATCTGCACCCCTGGGTATCTGCTGGCTTTAACCCTTCATCACTCGCTGACTTCTAAGTGGCCATATTGCTGTGGAGGTGTCTCTGCACCTCAAGCCTGTCAGTTCAACTCCCAGGGTGCTATTCCTGCACAAAGAATGACAAAGCATCCTGGGAGTGGAGTCAGGGGCAGGTTTTCCAGTTTGTTGGTCTTCAGCAGACCTTATGAGCTCTGAACGGAGACCTCAGCCATCCATGTGGTTTCCCATAGAGGGTGTTGTGCCATGGTGAACCTCACATCCAGGGTACAGGAGACTACCCTAGGCATAACATGCTTAACACTCATGTGGCCAGCAGTGACCGAGGGCAGACGCGTGTGTTTGGAGCTCCGCTATACTGTTACCAGAGATTTTCTGACATCTGACCCAATTTACCTTCTCTCCTGCCTCGCTTGTTGCCGGCCATCAGGTATAGCTCTCCAGAGCCTGATTGTCTCCCCCCTCTGGACCAGTGATTTTTTTTTTTTAAGGTGGAGGTTGTGCGGGGGTGGTCCACTGTGACCTGGTGGTCATCTTTGGCCTGTGGTGATCAAGAGACCGCAGCACGGTGTTGGGCAGCAACCTCACGATGGGCAAGAAAGACAAGAGGTGGAGTGGCTAATGGCTCAGGGGCTACTGATATCCATTTTGCCTTGTGAGGTGTTCAAGGTGGATGAACGGTACAGTCCGGCCTACCTGACTCTGGGCCATCTAGCCCGCCATTTGCAGACCCCACTGCTGTGCCGCCAGCTCTACACGGGGTGCTGCCTGATGGGGGTGGAGAGTACCTTCCCACCACTAAGCAGGATATCCACAAGTTATTAGCCGACGCACAGAGGACCTGGCAAGACCTACAGACCCTGGAAGTAGATGTTAAGGTAGTCCAGGCTCAGTTGGCAGACGTCCAGGCTTGCACACGAGTGGTAGAGTATGTGCATGCTGCATCTCCCAACTCCAAGCGCTCTAGCACTAACTGGACAGCCTCCAATCTGCGGTGTTTGCACTGGAAACCAGGCACCGGCAAAAGAACATGAAGCTTCATGGTGTTCCAGGGTCTGTAAAAGACCCGGACTTATTGACATACATCACACGGTTTGCGACTACAATTCTCACCTTACACTACACTGAGGCCCCGGTCCTGATGGCTCTACGTGTGCATATGGCTGACATGGCACCGGCTGAAGCCCCCGTGACATTGCAACGATCTGAGATTTGTCTCTTGGCTCAGCAATATTTAAGGTGACACGGAATACCCCTGCGGTGTCCTTTGAAGGAACTGCTATTGCTGTTTCAAGATTTCTTATTTGACGCTAGCAGCCTGTTTTCAGCCCACAACGACTCTCCTGCGTACGCAAGGTATCTGTTACCAGTGGGGCACCAGGGCTCTGATTATACACCGGGACAAGGGCTGCTCGCTTGTGGCATCTACAGCTGAGGCTGGGGCACACTTGGTCTCTATGGGTCTGCTCTGGAGCCATTCAGGTGGTGTGGTTGCGGGACCGTTCTCAGCTTTGCCTCTACCACCCACTGCACCAGACTAAAGGAAATGGGTGCTTCATGGACACAATTGGAGTTTTTTTGCGTGTTGGTAGTGCTTGACACTCACATTGACTCTTCGCTTGTCTTTTGGGTGAAGCCAAACTTGGTGGAGATTGGATGGGAGATTTTTTTGGGACAGGTGGTGGGCAAGCCTTTAGGTGGCTACCTAGGCTCTCGCTGCCTTTTTAGGCCCTACCATGGTCCTTTCCCTGTGGCCTCTCTGGCCCTGGGACCTGGGTATAGGGTACTGGGTTGAGCCAGGTGAGCGCCACATGTTTTTCAACAGGGTGCTACTCTTACTGTTTTTTTTTTTTTTTTCCTTTCCCGCCCGCCACTTTTCCTTAGTGACGCTTAGCAATTGCCATTTATTGTCAAGTTATTTTGTTCATGATCCTACAAGGTTCTGTTAATTTGGTTATACCATTTGCAATTTCTTGCACTATTATGTCGTATCATTGACTTTATTGCAATAAACTTTGAATACAAAATAGAAAAAAAACACATGCCCAGCAGACGGGCACCCCCTGCCAGGAGTAGATGCACAGGAGGGCAGATGACTGGAACCCATGTAAACTCCTCCTGCATATGGATGAACACCAGTCTGCAATATATAGGGTTGTTTAAAGCATGTGCCTGGGCACACTCCCTGCGTGCCCGGGCACACTCCCTGCATGCCCATGACCTAACTGCCTATAAGAAAGCACTATGCCAAGCAGCTGCAATAAAGACTTATGGGTAGTCTCTCCTAGGTGGAAAGGTGTTAATGCCCATCTGTCTCCCAGTGACTGACACCTGTGCCTCTCTCCTTGCAGCTTGCAGAGATTAAGAATATAGTCACAGACGATCGCAGCAGCCTCTTCGTGAACGGCCTGACTCTGGGCGGGACGAAGTGTTCTGTCATCCGGGACATGCTCTGCGACCCAGAGGCAAAAGTCATGGATCTCAAAACAAAGAATCCAGACGGACCTTCCTACGCTGTAGTAATTGCCAAATCTTGCAAAGGTACGTCCACATACCTGTCCACACCATCTGAGTGACATGTGTGAGCATGTTCTGGTGAATTAACCCCTTTTGTCTTCTCTCCCATGCAGCTCTTGTCATACTGATCGCAATAGAAGGTGTCCACTGCGGGGTCATCCACACCCTAGCATGTGAAATGGCCAAGTACCTAACAGCGTCACAGTACTGACTTTCCTCCCCCTCCGTTACTACTGATTCAGTCGCCTGTTCCAGCTGCCAACATCGGACCAATCCACTGATTTTCCTCCCCTCTTGATTTCCTTTTTTTATCTCCCGTTATGTTCTTGCTCCCCCTGGTCATTAGAAATGAACAGAATTTTTTTTTTTCAGGGAAAAACAAAATTTATATCTGATTTATGAATAAAAAATAATGCTGTACCAGGTGTTTAAGTGAAGTCATTCATTGCACTGCGTGCTCTGCCAACACCCTGCCCGTCCCTGATGGTACGGAATGAGCACGGGTTAACCTCTGCCCCACTGAGATTCCTTATCAGCTCCGAACAAAGTGTTTGGTTTGTGGGATCGTCTGGCGCAGCGTTTCCTGCTCGCGCACAGCAAGCTGAGCTCCCAGATGCTGGCAGCTTGCACATGCCACTTCATACACCAGGTTGGTGGTTCAACTTTGGTCCTCCAAATGTTTTGAAACTACATCTCCCATGGTTCTCAGCCACTCATTGGGCTGACAGAGCCTTGGGAAATGTTCCAAATCATGTGTGGCCAAGGTTGAGCACCCCTCTAACAAGCCTTTTACAGCTGGTACACCATATACTGGAGCCAGGTACATAAATTACTGGTCCCCTGAGCAGCATGGGAATTGTAGTCCAGACAGCAGCAGTGTCAGCATCTGACAACTCCTTGCCTTGCAGAGAATCATAGGGTTTTGCCGCACCTCCTGTGTAAGGCCACTATGATGCTGGCAGGTCTCCATTGCTGACCTGAGGGCAACTAGCCACTTGTGAGGCACCATGGTCTATAATGTGACTGGTTTTAATGGCCGCCCTGTTTCCCACATCCCCCCCCCCCCCCCAGCTGAGACACCCATAAACCATGTAAACGGGCCTGCTCTGAGCAGTAAACTCTACATCCTGGGATCCCACGTCTGACACCTCACAGGCTGTCCCTCCATGGGGAGCCCAGGCACAAATGAGTAGAAACCTAAAGACCTCATGGGAGCTGGTATTTCTTCCCCCCCCCCCCCCAATTTAAAATCTTCCCTCCTTTTTGTATTAGACTTTGAGGGTGATCTACTAAACCACCCCATTCTATGCCATCAAATGGGGTAGATGCTTGTGATCTCATTCACCTTTGTACATCTGCTCGAGCTGGTGAGATGTAGGCTGTAGTGCACGCAGCCCTGCACACCACATGGCACTTTGGGGATGTCTTGCAAGTTCCTCAGCTCCTGTGGCATGGTGCTGTGCATATGCAAAACCCAGAATACCTGCGGAGGGTACCCCCCCCCCCACCTGTGAAAGGACTTGCAGAGGAGACTCCTCTGACCATGTCCAGTGAATTTAACCAGGGCAGGGAGTGCTACACACTAGAGCTGGGACTTTGACAGCTGTTCTCATCAGTTGATGCTAATGATCCCCAGTCCTCTGAATGCAGTAGATGGCATGGGGCTCGTGGGAATTGTAGTTAAACACAGGCGCAGAGTTTTGCAGCCCTTGCTCAAGTCTAGTCCTAGAAGCACTTCCCATCCTGAATTGATTACTGCTGGTCAGTGATGCACTTTCCTGCAAGTTCTCAGGTTTGTGGCGTGCCTGGCAATTACACAGCACTCCGGTTTGGCCAACCACCAGGGCTGCATGATGGATAGGGCAGTGGCCACACTGGCTCAAGGTGGTTAAGATCTCAATCCTTCAGAACTGCGTGTGTGCAGGCTGGTTACTGTGTGGGAATCACCTAAAAAAAAAACAGCCAGGTTGGGTTTCAAGGGGGGGGGTGACAATTAGCTGGTTTTATATTTCTGAAGAAATGCAAAGTCTCACCTGCCGTGACAACAGGATGTGTCTGTGCACAACACACAGGGCCTTTACTGCACTGACAAGCAGAGAAATCTGATCTACACCCTAAATCAGATAACCTAGCCCCTCACTGACCCAAATCTCAGAATGTGGCCCCTGGAGTCACAGTCCAGCTTGGTGTACAGAGCTTTCAGCACTAGTTTCAAGCCATGCGCTGTGCAGTCTCCTACAGACATCCATATGCAGGGGCTTAGCCCCACACTCAGTTACTGGAGCACTCCCAGCCCAATGATCTGTGTGCCACTGGATTGGCTGTAGCTCTTGGCCCGCCTCAAGTCACATGACATGCAGAACAGGAAGCAAGTCATGTCCTGCAGTGATCAGAAGTAAAGCAGCACTGGATTCAGAAACAATTTCTAATGGACACTAATGTTCAACCTGGCTATTTCCAGCCCCCTCCCTTTTTAAGGTCACATTTTGGGTATAATCAGCCATATTGAGTCTGTTCCTGAGGTAATCCCCCCATCCCTTAACCAGAGACCACCTCTGCATCCAGTCAGTCTCTGGCAGAGGTTACAGGTGGGTTTCCTCCTGCTGAATGAGCGCTTTGCATTGTACAGAGCGTGGGCATGCTCGGTCGCTCAATGTATCTGCTGCAGATCCCACATCTGTTTTGTAGCATTGGGTAACGTGGCTGTGGATGGAGGGGGAAGCCCCCACGCGCTGCTTCTAGGAGTTCCAGGTGCTGCGCCTTGCTCCTTGCACCACGCAGAGTTTACAGGGAAAGCCACATCTCACCCGTTCAGCTCGAGGCCTTGACCCAGGCACGTTTTGAGGATGGTGCGATCGCCGGATCCTGCCTCAGGAGGAAATAGCTGACAAATACCTGCCATAAAGTAATCATTGCTGAGCATCGGCTCGTTAGGGTGCAGGAGTCCAACCCCGGCCTCGTGTTATCCAACATTACTGAGAAACTGGATGCCAGCGTGCCCTGGGGTGAGACCTCCACCTGGCTCTCCTGGACACAACAGTTGGGTCTGGACCCCATAGACCTCTCCTCCTGCTTGAAGAAATCCACGGTCCAGCAAATATGATGGGGGGGAAGGAGAGGTCCCCCCCCCTACACCCTGATCTGTGGGTGAGCAGATGTAAAACAAGTACAGGGTCTAAAAAAAAACCCCCATTAAGCATGAGAAGGTGTGCCAGCCTCTCTGTCCATTCTGCTTCCTGTCATTGGAGACACCCCCCCCCCGACCTGCCAGCTGTATAAAAATATAACCTGTAAACGTGTGAAAACTTTATACAGGAGAGCTGTGCAAGTGTGTAGGTCCTACAGTGTAGGGGCTCTTTGTGTGTGTAGGGGCTCTGTGGGTGCGATGAGGTGTGTGCATAGGGGCTATATATATGTGTGGGGGCTCTGTGTGGTGTAGTTGTGCTGGCTGCCAATGGGGGGCGTTGGGACACTACACTGTATGTGTGTGAGGCGTGTGTGTAGGGGCACGAAGTGTGTGTGCATGTGTAGGGGCTTTGTATTTGTTATAAGGTGTGTGTGTAGGGGCTCTGCAGGTGTGATGAGGTGTGTGTGTGTGTAGGGGCTCTGCAGGTGTGATGAGGTGTGTGTGTGTGTAGGGGCTCTGCAGGTGTGATGAGGTGTGTGTGTGTGTGTAGGGGCTCTGCAGGTGTGATGAGGTGTGTGTGTGTGTAGGGGCTCTGCAGGTGTGATGAGGTGTGTGTGTGTAGGGGCTCTGCAGGTGTGATGAGGTGTGTGTGTGTGTAGGGGCTCTGCAGGTGTGATGAGGTGTGTGTGTGTGTAGGGGCTCTGCAGGTGTGATGAGTGTGTGTGTGTGTAGGGGCTCTGCAGGTGTGATGAGGTGTGTGTGTGTGTAGGGGCTCTGCAGGTGTGATGAGGTGTGTGTGTGTGTAGGGGCTCTGCAGGTGTGATGAGGTGTGTGTGTGTGTAGGGGCCTGCAGGTGTGATGAGGTGTGTGTGTAGGGGCTCTGCAGGTGTGATGAGGTGTGTGTGTGTGTAGGGGCTCTGCAGGTGTGATGAGGTGTGTGTGTGTAGGGGCTCTGCAGGTGTGATGAGGTGTGTGTGTGTGTAGGGGCTCTGCAGGTGTGATGAGGTGTGTGTGTGTGTAGGGGCTCTGCAGGTGTGATGAGGTGTGTGTAGGGGCTCTAGGTGTATTGAGGTGTGTGTAGGGGCTCTAGGTGTATTGAGGTGTGTGGATAAAGCAAAAAGTGTGTATATATAAATATACACTATACAGTGTGGGCGCCTATTTATAAATTAATTTAAAGTGCAGGGTGTAGTGCTAATAAATAGTCAATGCTGCCTAGAGTATGGTAAAAACACATATAAAACAACCAAAATATGTGTCAGAATACAAGATAAAAGGCGAATATCCATACGGCGCATCTAGTACAATTAATATATTAATAAATCAATGGATATGTAAAATCCATAAAATCTATTAAAAAACTCATAAACCGTAGCAGTAAAAAATGTATTAAAAATATATAATATTAAGTCAATAAAGTGCATAGAGTAAAGTCCAGGTCAAATGTGCAAAAAGTGCAAAAAAAGTGCTCAAATATATATTAATGGAATACTCAAAAATGATGATGAAAAATGATGTGCTGATCTTCTTATAAGTGCTGGTGCTGAATCCTCATATCCGCCAGTAATCCTCAAAAAAAGCACATCACAAGAAAGGATAATAGTGCAGACAGTCAAAATAGAATAGGCTCGAATTATAACCAAAATCCAAACCACTCACATTTATAGGAGCCCACAAGGTCCCGGCTCGAGGAGAAACAGCCTGCGGCCAAATATAGGGTGGCACTTCCCTTCTTTCTGTTCGTACTGGAGACTAAAAATAGAGAGAATCGGGAGACGGCACTCCCATAGCGTAATGCTGCGTATATGTGAAAATGTGATAAAGGAAAAGATGAAGCACACTCACCGATTTTAGAGCCTCGTAATATCAGGCTCAATCTATGTCGCTCTGGGTCCTCTTAAGGTGGGAACCCAAACCTCTTTGCCTCCGCGGTGATGGATCCAAGATTCCAAGGAGAAAAAAGGGGGTCGGAGAAAGGTGGCAAATATTGGAAAAATTTAATGGATAAATAAAATAAAATACAGGACAGAATCTACCGAGACGCGTTTCGGCTTAAAAAGCCTTCCTCAGTCGGTATAAAGGTAAATGTCCATAAAAAAGTGATATATACTGACTTTTTTATGGACATTTACCTTTATACCGACTGAGGAAGGCTTTTTAAGCCGAAACGCGTCTCGGTAGATTCTGTCCTGTATTTTATTTTATTTATCCATTAAATTTTTCCAATATTTGCCACCTTTCTCCGACCCCCTTTTTTCTCCTTGGAATCTTGGATCCATCACCGCGGAGGCAAAGAGGTTTGGGTTCCCACCTTAAGAGGACCCAGAGCGACATAGATTGAGCCTGATATTACGAGGCTCTAAAATCGGTGAGTGTGCTTCATCTTTTCCTTTATCACATTTTCACATATACGCAGCATTACGCTATGGGAGTGCCGTCTCCCGATTCTTTCTATTTTTAGTCTCCAGTACGAACAGAAAGAAGGGAAGTGCCACCCTATATTTGGCCGCAGGCTGTTTCTCTCGAGCCGGGACCTTGTGGGCTCCTATAAATGTGAGTGGTTTGGATTTGGTTATAATTCGAGCCTATTCTATTTTGACTGTCTGCACTATTATCCTTTCTTGTGATGTGCTTTTTTTGAGGATTACTGGCGGATATGAGGATTCAGCACCAGCACTTATAAGAAGATCAGCACATCATTTTTCATCATCATTTTTGAGTATTCCATTAATATATATTTGAGCACTTTTTTTGCACTTTTTGCACATTTGACCTGGACTTTACTCTATGCACTTTATTGACTTAATATTATATATTTTTAATACATTTTTTACTGCTACGGTTTGAGTTTTTTAATAGATTTTATGGATTTTACATATCCATTGATTTATTAATATATTAATTGTACTAGATGCGCCGTATTGAGGTGTGTGTAGGTGTGATTAGGTGTATGTGTAGGGGCTCTGTGTAAAGAGGTGTGTGTGCATGGACTCGAGGTGTGTGTAAGGGCACTGTATGTGTTTAATGAGGTGTGTTTGTCATGAGTGTGTGTAGGGGCTCTATGAGTGAAGAGAGTTGGGTTTGTGTATATGGTCTCTGCATGTGTGTGAGATTTGCTTCAGTGGGTAGGGGCTGTGTGTGACAGGAGTTGTGTGTGTGTGTAGGGGCTATGTGTGTAATGAGAGTTGGGTCTGTGTGAGAGTTGTGTCTGTAGGAGCTCTGGTGATGAGAGTTGTATCTGTAGAAGCTCTGTGTGATGAGAGTTGTCGTGTGTAGGAGTTCTGTGTGAGAGTTGTGTCTGTAGGAACACTGATGTGTGCGCAGGGGCTCTGTGTGATGAGGTGTGTGTAGGGGCTCTGTGGTGTATGTGTAGAGGCTCTATGTGTTTTTGAGGTGTGTGTGTAGGGGCTCTGAGTGAAGAGAGTTGTGTTTGTATATGGGATATTTATTTATTTATATAAGGATTTTACCAGGAAGGATACATTGAGATTTCTCTCGTTTTCAAGTATGTTCTGGGTTCAAGAACATTGAGTGGTTACAGAAATACAAAATAGTAAAATGCAAAATATTAACACAAAACCAAATACACAGATTAACATAAAAATAAATATGGAGGAAATAAAGTCACTGTGTTACATGTTTACAGGTGCATTTCGTATTGAGGTATGTTAATAGGGAAGTCTTAAGGGCTATATATGTGTGTGAGATTAACTTCAGTGGGTAGGTGCTGAGTGACAAGAGTTGTGTCTGTGCAGGAGCTCTGTGTGAGAGTTGTGTCTTGTGTGTAATGAGAGTTGTGTCTGTAGGAACACTGTGTATGATGAGAGTTGTGTGTGTAGGAGCTATGTGTGCGATGAGAGTTGTGTCTGTGTGTGCTTTGTGTGTCAGAGTTGTGTCTGTGAAAGACCTCTGTCTAATGAGATTTGTGTCTGTAGAAGCTCTGTGTGTGATGAGAGTTATGTCTGTAGGAGCTCTATGTATGATGAGAGTTGTGTGTGTAGGAGCTCTATGTATGATGAGAGTTATGTCTGTAGGAGCTCTATGTATGATGAGAGTTGTCTGTGTAGGAGCTCTATGTATGATGAGAGTTGTGTCTGTAGGAGCTCTATGTATGATGAGAGTTGTGTGTCTGTAGGAGCTCTATGTATGATGAGAGTTGTCTGTGTAGGAGCTCTATGTATGATGAGAGTGTTGTCTGTAGGAGCTCTATGTATGATGAGAGTTGTGTCTGTAGGAGCTCTATGTATGATGAGAGTTGTGTGTGTAGGAGCTCTATGTATGATGAGAGTTGTGTCTGTGTAGGAGCTCTATGTATGATGAGAGTTGTGTCTGTAGGAGCTCTATGTATGATGAGAGTTGTGTGTGTAGGAGCTCTATGTATGATGAGAGTTGTGTCTGTGTAGGAGCTCTATGTATGATGAGAGTTGTGTCTGTGTAGGAGCTCTATGTATGATGAGAGTTGTGTCTGTGTAGGAGCTCTATGTATGATGAGAGTTGTGTCTGTGTAGGAGCTCTATGTATGATGAGAGTTGTGTCTGTGTAGGAGCTCTATGTATGATGAGAGTTGTGTCTGTGTAGGAGCTCTATGTATGATGAGAGTTGTGTCTGTGTAGGAGCTCTATATGATGAGAGTTGTGTCTGTGTAGGAGCTCTATGTATGATGAGAGTTGTGTCTGTGTAGGAGCTCTATGTATGATGAGAGTTGTGTCTGTGTAGGAGCTCTAGTGTTGATGAGAGTTGTGTCTGTGTAGGAGCTCTATGTATGATGGAGTTGTGTCTGTGTAGGAGCTCTATGTATGATGAGAGTTGTGTCTGTGTAGGAGCTCTATGTATGATGAGAGTTGTGTCTGTGTAGGAGCTCTATGTATGATGAGAGTTGTGTGTGTGTGTAGGAGCTCTATGTATGATGAGAGTTGTGTGTGTGAGAGTTGTGTATCTGTGTGTAATGAGAGTTGTGTCTGTGTGTAGAAGCTCTGTGTGATGAGAGTTGTGTCTGTGTATGAGAGTCGTGTGTGTGATGAGAGTTGTGTGTAGGAGCTATGTGTGATGAGAGTTGTGTCTGTGTAGGAGCTCTGTGTGTGACGAACGTGTGTGTGATGAGAGTTGTGTCTGTAGGAGCTCTGCGTGAGAGAGTTGTGTATCTGTGTGTAATGAGAGTTGTGTCTGTGTGTAGGACCGCTGTGTCTAATGAGATTTGTGTCTGTGTAGAAGCTCTGTGTGATGAGAGTTGTGTGTGTGTATGAGTCGTGTGTGATGAGAGTTGTGTCTGTGTAGGAGCTCTGTGTATGATGAGAGGTGTGTGTGTGTGTGTGTGTAAGAGCAGTGTGTGATGATAGCTGTGTCTGTGTGTAGGAACTCTGTGTAATGAGATTTGTGTCTGTAGAAGCTGTGTGTGTGTGTGATGAGAGTTGTGTCAGTGTGTAGCAGCTCTGTGTGTGATGAGTTGTGTCTGTGTGTAGAAGCTGTGTGTGTGTGTGAGAGTTGTTTCTGTGTGTGTGATGAGAGTTGTGTGTAGGAGCTCTGTGTGTGTGATGAGAGTTGTGTGTAGCAGCTCTGCAGGGGGCCAGACAAGTTTACTTTAAAAAAAACCTGGCTGGAACTGAACACAGGTCTCCGCATTCCCATTTGGTTTGTATTCCGAGTCGCAGCATTCCCATTCGGTTCCCGGTCCTGTCTGTTTTCCGGGTCTCAGCATCCTGATCCGTGTGCTATTATAAAAGTGATACGTGTTACTGTATGAGTGATTCGTGTTACTGTATGATGTGTTACTGTATGAGTGATTCGTGTTACTGTATGAGTGATGTGTTACTGTATGAGTGATGTGTTACTGTATGAGTGATTCGTGTTACTGTATGATGTGTTACTGTATGAGTGATTCGTGTTACTGTATGATGTGTTACTGTATGAGTGATTCGTGTTACTGTATGATGTGTTACTGTATGAGTGATTCGTGTTACTGTATGATGTGTTACTGTATGAGTGATGTGTTACTGTATGAGTGATGCGTTACTGTATGATGTGTTACTGTATGAGTGATGCTGTTGAGTGATGTGTTTACTGTATGAAGTGATTCGCGTTACTGTTGGTGATGTGTTACTGTATGAGTGATTCGTGTTACTGTATGATGTGTTACTGTATGAGTGAATTCGTGTTACTGTATGAGTGATTCGCGTTACTGTATGATGTGTTACTGTATGAGTGATTCGCGTTACTGTATGATGTGTTACTGTATGAGTGATGTGTTACTGTATGAGTGATGTGTTACTGTATGAGTGATTCGTGTTACTGTATGATGTGTTACTGTATGAGTGATGTGTTACTGTATGAGTGATTCGCGTTACTGTATGAGTGATGTGTTACTGTATGAGTGATTCGTGTTACTGTATGATGTGTTACTGTATGAGTGATTCGCGTTACTGTATGAGTGATTCGCGTTACTGTATGAGTGATGTGTTACTGTATGAGTGATGTGCGTTACTGTATGAGTGATGTGCGTTACTGTATGAGTGATGTGCGTTACTGTATGAGTGATTCGCGTTACTGTATGAGTGATGTGTTACTGTATGAGTGATTCGTGTTACTGTATGAGTGATTCGTGTTACTGTATGAGTGATGTGTTACTGTATGAGTGATTCGTGTTACTGTATGAGTGATGTGTTACTGTATGAGTGATTCGTGTTACTGTATGAGTGATGTGTTACTGTATGAGTGATTCGCGTTACTGTATGAGTGATTCGCGTTACTGTATGAGTGATTCGTGTTACTGTATGAGTGATGTGTTACTGTATAAGTGATTCGCGTTACTGTATGAGTGATTCGCGTTACTGTATGAGTGATTCGCGTTACTGTATGAGTGATTCGCGTTACTGTTTGAGTGATTCGCGTTACTGAGGAAAACTCACTTCCAGAGACTCTCCGCTCTCATCCAGACTTCACCTTATAGAAGAGACGAGGAAACTCCACATCATACTGGGAGAAGAGGACCGGGCGGTGAAAATATCTGCCCAATATGTCGCAGAATGTCACAGACTGAGAGGAACATGAGAGATCCTGGACTTATAAATCCCCAACACGGACTCGCCCCATCCCCCTTGACATTATCCCTTACCCTGATAATGTCCATGGACTTGCCCATTCCCCCCATATATATGTCACTACCCCCTCCTCCCATATGCTTTTGCAATGCTAAAATGTATTTGGTCCTGCCATGCTTATTTTGATTTGATTTACTGTATGAGTGATTCGTGTTACTGTATGAGTGATTCGCGTTACTGTATGAGTGATTCGCGTTACTGTATGAGTGATTCGCGTTACTGTATGAGTGATGTGTTACTGTATGAGTGATTCGCGTTACTGTATGAGTGATGTGTTACTGTATGAGTGATGTGTTACTGTATGAGTGATGTGTTACTGTATGAGTGATTCGTGTTACTGTATGAGTGATGTGTTACTGTATGAGTGATTCGCGTTACTGTATGAGTGATGTGTTACTGTATGATGTGTTACTGTATGAGTGATTCGCGTTACTGTATGATGTGTTACTGTATGAGTGATTCGCGTTACTGTATGAGTGATTCGCGTTACTGTATGAGTGATTCGCTTTACTGTATGAGTGATGTGTTACTGTATGAGTGATTCGCGTTACTGTATGAGTGATGTGTTACTGTATGAGTGATGTGTTACTGTATGAGTGATTCGTTACTGTATGAGTGATGCGTTACTGTATGAGTGATGTGTTACTGTATGAGTGATTCGTGTTACTGTATGAGTGATTCGCGTTACTGTATGAGTGATTCGCGTTACTGTATGATGTGTTACTGTATGAGTGATGTGTTACTGTATGAGTGATTCGTGTTACTGTATGAGTGATTCGCGTTACTGTATGAGTGATTCGCGTTACTGTATGAGTGATGTGTTACTGTATGAGTGATTCGCTTTACTGTATGAGTGATGTGTTACTGTATGAGTGATGTGCGTTACTGTATGAGTGATGTGTTACTGTATGAGTGATGTGTTACTGTATGAGTGATTCGCGTTACTGTATGAGTGATGCGTTACTGTATGAGTGATTCGCGTTACTGTATGAGTGATTCGCTTTACTGTATGAGTGATGTGTTACTGTATGAGTGATTCGCGTTACTGTATGATGTGTTACTGTATGAGTGATTCGCGTTACTGTATGAGTGATGTGTTACTGTATGATGTGTTACTGTATGAGTGATTTGCGTTACTGTATGAGTGATGTGTTACTGTATGAGTGATGTGTTACTGTATGAGTGATGTGCGTTACTGTATGAGTGATGCGTTACTGTATGAGTGATTCGCGTTACTGTATGAGTGATTCGCGTTACTGTATGAGTGATTCGCGTTACTGTATGAGTGATTCGTGTTACTGTATGAGTGATGTGTTACTGTATGAGTGATTCGCGTTACTGTATGAGTGATGCGTTACTGTATGATGTGTTACTGTATGAGTGATTCGCGTTACTGTATGAGTGATGCGTTACTGTATGAGTGATGTGTTACTGTATGAGTGATTCGCGTTACTGTATGAGTGATGTGTTACTGTATGAGTGATTCGCTTTACTGTATGAGTGATGTGTTACTGTATGAGTGATTCGCGTTACTGTATGAGTGATGCGTTACTGTATGAGTGATGTGTTACTGTATGAGTGATTCGCGTTACTGTATGAGTGATGTGTTACTGTATGAGTGATTCGCGTTACTGTATGAGTGATGTGTTACTGTATGAGTGATTCGTGTTACTGTATGAGTGATGTGTTACTGTATGAGTGATGTGTTACTGTATGAGTGATTCGCGTTACTGTATGAGTGATTCGCGTTACTGTATGAGTGATGTGTTACTGTATGAGTGATGTGTTACTGTATGAGTGATTCGCGTTACTGTATGAGTGATGTGTTACTGTATGAGTGATTCGTGTTACTGTATGAGTGATGTGTTACTGTATGAGTGATGTGTTACTGTATGAGTGATTCGCGTTACTGTATGAGTGATTCGCGTTACTGTATGAGTGATGTGTTACTGTATGAGTGATTCGTGTTACTGTATGAGTGATGTGTTACTGTATGAGTGATTCGCGTTACTGTATGAGTGATTCGCGTTACTGAGGAAAACTCACTTCCAGAGACTCTCGCTCTCACATTCCAGACTTCATCTCTTAGACGATACGAGGAAACTCCACATCATACTGGGATGAGGAGCCGGCGTGAAAATATCTGCCAATACGTCGCAGATGTTCACAGACTGAGAGGACATGAGAGATCCTGGACTTATATAATCAACACGGACTCGCCCCATCCCCTTCACTTATCCCTTACCCCCGATATGTCCAGCTTGCCATTCCCCCTATATATGTCCCACTACCCCCCTCCTCTTATGCTTTGGCAATGCAAACTGTATTTGGTCCTGCCAATAAAGCTTATTTTGATTTGATTTACTGTATGAGTGATGTGATGTTTACTGTATGAGTGATTCGCGTTACTGTATGAGTGATGTGTTTACTGTATGATGATGTTCTGTTACTGTATGATGATTCGCGTTACTGTATGAGTGATTCGTTACTGTATGAGTGATGTGTTACTGTATGAGTGATTCGTGTTACTGTATGATGTGTTACTGTATGAGTGATTCGCGTTACTGTATGAGTGATGTGTTACTGTATGAGTGATTCGTGTTACTGTATGAGTGATTCGCGTTACTGTATGAGTGATGTGTTACTGTATGAGTGATTCGCGTTACTGTATGAGTGATGTGTTACTGTATGAGTGATTCGCGTTACTGTATGAGTGATGTGTTACTGTATGAGTGATTCGCGTTACTGTATGAGTGATGTGTTACTGTATGAGTGATTCGTGTTACTGTATGAGTGATGTGTTACTGTATGAGTGATTCGCGTTACTGTATGAGTGATGTGTTACTGTATGAGTGATTCGTGTTACTGTATGAGTGATGTGTTACTGTATGAGTGATTTGTGTTACTGTATGAGTGATTCGTGTTACTGTATGATGTGTTACTGTATGAGTGATTCGTGTTACTGTATGATGTGTTACTGTATGAGTGATTCGTGTTACTGTATGAGTGATGTGTTACTGTATGATGTGTTACTGTATGAGTGATGTTGGTACTGTATGAGTGATTCGCGTTACTGTATGAGTGATTCGCGTTACTGTATGATGTGTTACTGTATGAGTGATTCGCGTTACTGTATGAGTGATTCGCGTTACTGTATGAGTGATGTGTTACTGTATGAGTGATTCGCGTTACTGTATGAGTGATGTGTTACTGTATGAGTGATTCGCGTTACTGTATGAGTGATTCGCGGTACTGTATGAGTGATGTGTTACTGTATGAGTGATTCGTGTTACTGTATGAGTGATGTGTTACTGTATGAGTGATTCGTGTTACTGTATGAGTGATGTGTTACTGTATGAGTGATTTGTGTTACTGTATGAGTGATTCGTGTTACTGTATGAGTGATTCGTTACTGTATGAGTGATTTGTGTTACTGTATGAGTGATTCGTGTTACTGTATGATGTGTTACTGTATGAGTGATTCGCGTTACTGTATGAGTGATTCGTGTTACTGTATGAGTGATTCGTGTTACTGTATGATGTGTTACTGTATGAGTGATTGCGTTACTGTATGAGTGATTCGCGTTACTGTATGAATGATGTGTTACTGTATGAGTGATGTGTTACTGTATGAGTGATTCGCGTTACTGTATGAGTGATGTGTTACTGTATGAGTGATTCGCGTTACTGTATGAGTGATTCGCGTTACTGTATGATGTGTTACTGTATGATGATTC
>RXON01005141.1:0-110000 GCA_009667805.1 Leptobrachium leishanense
AGTGCTAACACTCATTTATGTGAGCGCTAGCGTTGAGGAGGTGATGGGGCCCTAAATGTTTTGGAACTACATTTTCCATGAGGCACTGCCAACCTAACAAGAAGCTATGCACCATGAAAGATATAGTTCAAAACCTCAGGGGAGGGTGAGGTTGCTGACCTCTTCTTTAGAGAATATCTTTAGTGTGTCCTGTGTTAATTGAGGTGGACATTGTGAGGAGCCGGTCTACCGGCTCTCCTTCCTGTCCCAGGACACTGTGAAGGTCTTACCTCTGCCGGGAAGGCTGGTTAGCAGTCAGGGATTATGATTTTTGGTCATATGTCCACCCTGAGCCACAAACAAACTCAGTGTGTAATTGTGAGTCGGCAGTTCGAACAAGTGTTCGCCCCATGACCCTTAATGCATCTCTTCAACTCGCTGGGCTGTGTGGGTGATCTCCGCACACACATTCAATGTTCTCTTATAAGAAGCATCTCGTTGGACATTCAAACATCGGGCTAGCGGTATGTCTGGTGCTGGAATAAAGAGAAGACACAGGAGGAGAACAAAGTTTATTTTACTTTAAGCTTGTTTATTTTTTTAACAGGGTGGGGAGTAATTAATATTAATAAAATCTGCAATATTCATTAATTTAGCCAGAGTTTCTTCTTCTTGTTATTATTATTATTACCATAATTTATATACAGTATATAAAAAAATTGAAAAAACACACTTTTTCAAAATGTAATCCTTAAAATCTACAACTGCCAAAAAAGATCCCGGCTAAATAGTTTCAAAATTTTGTCCTGAGATTAGAAATACCCAATTTTTACACATTTTTGCTTTTTAACCCTTTCACTGCTGAGCCATTTCACTTCTGTGTTCTAAACTAATTTTGACCGGTTTGTGATCATCATTTTTAAACGCGATTTGAAGTTGCGTTATTGTAAAACCCAGACAGATTATATATCCTTTTCTTTCCGCAGATTCAAAATATATAATTATTATTGTGTATGAGTCATGTCATTAAAAAAGTGTGAAAAGATTTAAAATCTTGTTCTAATAAACAACGTTGCATTATTTCTTAAAATTTTATCTAAAATCTTTGACAGCTTTATTTTACCTTTATTGTGGTTATGTTAGTACATACAATGTTAAAGGGGGGTTATTTATTAAATGGGGAGTTGGGTTAGGGGTCTCTAGCCAGTTTTGATGTTTAAAGCTGCCATTAAAGCTGTGTGGTGTGTTTTTTTTTTACTTTTTTGGGTGGGTTCTACACTAGGGATGAGCCGAAAGCCCCTGTGTTTGGTTCGACTTCGAACTCGAACAATTTCAAAAGTTCGAGTTCGAACTCGAACACGATCCGAACTAAATGTAAGTCAATGGGACCCGAACAGTCGATTTTTAGAGTGCCCTCCAAGAGGGCATATATGCTAGATATTTGCCATAAAAGGTGTATGGGGGTCCGGGTAGTGCCCTGGGGGACAGGAAACAAGGACAAAAAGTTTTTTAAAAAGAGCTTTTAAAGGAACAGTGAGTTTTCCATGAAATAAAGGTCAAGATTAAAAACAAAAAATTCCTTCAAATATCGTGCCTAGGAGGTCCCCATAACCTGCCCGTGAAGTGGCAGATTTGTAGGATGTATAGAAACATTTAAAAACAAAACAATGACATTTCAAATGACGGTAAGTGGTTTTCCTTTAATCTATTCATAAACAACTGCTTGGGGCGGCAGCCTGTATGAAAAGAGGAGACATTTTAGGACACGCAGAACAGGTTTAGTGATTTTTTTGGGCTAAATTATTGTGAAACTTAAGCAGGCTTTGATGAAAGTAACAATAGGTGCTTTAAAATTGGGCCTTTAGTGTCGGCAACAGTGCTGTCATACCATAACCCCTCTGGTATTGTGGAAGAGTGCAGTGGTGGACCCTGCGGTCCAATATTAAAATGATATGAATCTGGTACAGGCGTCAGTGGCAGTGCACCCAAATATTTTGCCTTTGGTGGCAGCAAGTGCCTTCACACCGTAACCCCTCTGTGGTATTGTGGAAGTGTGCAGTGGTGGACCCTGCGGTCCAATATTAAAATGACATGAATCTGGTACAGGCGTCAGTGGCAGTGCACCCAAATATTTTGCGTTTGGCAGCAAGTGCCTTCACACCGTAACCCCTCTGTGGTATTGTGGAAGAGTGCAGTGGTGGACCCTGCGGTCCAACATTAAAATTATATGAATCTGGTATAGGCGTCAGTGGCAGTGCACCCAAATATTGTACCAAGACAGATTCAAATTTGCTGAAATGTGGTATAAGTCACTGATACACACTGATAACAGGCTGTGCCAAGACAGATTCAAATTTGCTGAACTCTGGTAGAACTTACTGATACACACTGTCCCTGATAGCCTGGCAGTGCCAACACAGATTCTAATTCCCGGAAATCTCCTACAACATAACTGATATACCCTGACAGAACAATCTCCTCTCTGATTCACTCCTGCAAACACACCCGCTGGGGCTGCAGGCAGGGAAACCTTATATAGTGTGCTACGGGACTTAGCTCTGTGAGCCCATGATTGGGCAAAATTTGCCCAATCAGGACTCTGAGCCGTGCTTGACATAGTCTTGCATCGTCATGATTTTTTTGTTATGTTCCTGGCTAGTTGTATTTTATGTCATGTTTAACCTCTATAGGTGTTACCCACTGAGCGCCAGTGTTTGCCGGAGTTGCAAATAATGTCGAAATTCACCAGTATTGCATTTCCAGCATTTTTTAAAACTAGAAACCACACAGAGGATAGAGAAATGTTCCTGTGCATCTTCTCGTGACCCTCTTTTGAATTTGAGTTTTGAGAAATGCCGGTGTTTGTCAGCGCTGCAATACCAAATAATTTTGCCTGATTTGCAACACCGGAAAACGCCAGCGCTTACCGGAGAACCCCTTATATAGTTTTCAGATACACTCTACACAAGCTCCAGAGATGGATAGGGTTTAATAGATAGAGAGTGTACCCAACGAGTGGGTACATAGCGACGTTACACTATTGGTGTGTGGGGGTTGTTTGTTGTGGCTCGTCACTTCAGTTTCTATAAACATGGATAGGGTTTAACCTGGATATCGTGCAGCGTGGGTGTGCATTACTGTGAGTGTGGTTGTGCAGCAAATTCCCAAACTACACATAAACAAGTGTAAGAGTAAGGCGAAGAAGGTGAACACGCTCTAAGAGCGCAACCCATCAATAGTTACCATCAAATCATAACTCTTAAACATATACAGATATAATATATCAAACTCATGAATCCATATAGTGTATCCGTGCTCCATAAAATAACACCTCCATACTTATACTGCAATCGCTCCGGTGGCAGACTGGTTTGAAAGAACCAGGAATTTCTTCAGAAAAAAAAAACATAAGCCAAAAAAGAAACAAATACTACCGCCATACTTTTTGCAAACCTGTTCCTCAATGATGTTATTCCAGTTCAGTTTGGATTGGATAGAGTGCTTGGTTTGTTGCTTGATGTACGGTGTGTTAATCTTCTCCTCCATCATGAACACCTGTTTCTTTTCCTAGGAGAATGGTTCCATTCATTACGCCAAACTGAACACGTTCCGAGAGAGGAGGAACCCATCAGGCCCCCCGAAACAGGAGCCAGAGATATTATATGCAGCTGTCAAGCAAAATGACTGAAATAAGAGCTGCACCTGCCGCAGCGCTATGTAGACACACAAGAACCCGCAGAGTCAGCCTACCTTGTGTATAATCATTGTTTGTTCCATGGAGACTGCATTTATAAAAATAGCAAAGCTGCAAAGTACAAGGAACCAAGAAGTGCTCCTCTAGTCACAAAGAGCCTTTAGACCCTGCATCATCTGACTAGCTTCTTTCAGTTCAAGGTTGGCTCTGTTTGTTCTCAGCAATCCAATGTCTTCTTGAGATCAAATGGAGAAGGAGGATGAGAAGACAGTCAGGTTTCAGTTTACAGAACAGACATCTGGCACCAAATGAGATGCTTCTATAGGCTTCTTCCAGTCAGTGGCGGCACTGAGAACCAAATACAATGAGGCCACATAGGTTTCCGCATTAAAATAAGTTTAAAAGAGAGGACACAATACAGGGAGACTGTGTATAATGCAGACATATCAGTAAAACCCAGACTCTCTGTATTGTGTCCTTTCTGTGTATTATGTGAAGCCCAGACATATCAGTAAATCCCAGACTGTGTCCTCTCTATGTATTATTATCTGTAAAGCAGACATATCAGATTCCAGACTCCTGTATTGTGTCCTCTCTGTATTGCAGATATATCAGTAAAACCCTGACTTCCTGTATTGTATTCTCTCTGTGTATTATATTTAACACAGATATATCAGTCAAACCTAGACTCCCTATATTGTGTCCTCTCTGTGTATTACATGTAATAATTATATGTGGGGAGCTTTGATTTTTCTTTTCTGCCTCTCTCAAGGTATGTAGGGAAAAAAATTGATCTCACTTTTATTATAGTTGTGTTGCTATGTTCTTTAGCTGTTTGCGTTTTTTGCTGTATGTGCACTTTTTGCCAATTTGCAGAGTTGTAACTTTTGCATTGTAACTATTATGTAATTATCAGTGTTTGTGAGATTTTAAATATGACTTAATAAAGAGTGTATGTCTTTAATATAGTTCTTATAGTGTCCTATATATTACTGATTATTCTGATTACTTGGGACTTTTGGCAGAGGTCAATTCAAAAACAGTATTGCGTAGCTGTGGTAATAGTATAGACTGGCGTTTACTTTTCGCATTCAGTGTTTTAAACATTTAATTCATGAAACGCAATGAGACAAAACACAAGAGAAATCGATTTCACTTTAGTCGATTTTGGTTATAATTGTTTATTTCCTTAAAAAAAATAGAAATAGTGTAAAAACAATTGTTAGAAAAAGGAATCAAAATATGAGGCAAAATAGGTAAATTAGACAAGAATTACAAAAAGACACATTCAAGAGTGCAAAAGACTAAACAAAATGCATACAATAATTAAGAGACCCGGGGTAGTCAAACCAAATGCACAGATGATCATGCACTATAGTGGGTGTGTAAGGGTTAAGTTGAATTCCGCTGAATAAAAAAGTTTTGCTCGAACTGAAACTTACCCCGCACCCCTCTCTTTTATCCCTCTGGCCAAATTCATGTTCGACTTCTGCAACTTGTTCTCGATAACAAAAGATGTCATTGGAATGTTAACGGCTGTTATCATTAAATATAGAAGAATGTGCTGTTGTTACACCCTCTTTATATGTCGCCCTGCCCACAGGGAAAATTGTAGTAAGCTATAAACATCACCCCCCATTTCATTCAAGGGTATATATACTCTTCCACTCATTAATAAAAATGAATTGATAACTTATCCCTGCTTGAGTGTGTGCGTCGTTCATTTTCCAAATGCATTTGACTGCTCTGCCTGGGGACCACAACAGGGGACCAGAGACCTGTAATTGAGTTAGGGGGACACACAGAGATCACCAAAAAGGGAGAAAGACCCCAACAGGATGGCCAGAGCCAGAGGGATATATGTGAACCCAATTATTATTATTATTATTCTTTATTTATAAAGCGCCAGCATATTCCGCAGCGCTGTACAATAAGCACAGTATAGACAGGGTTACAATACATTGAACAACATTTGACAAACAGTACAGGAGGAGATGAGGGCCCTATTCCCATATGAACTCACAATCTAGGAGGGTTGGGTTGGAAACAGGAGGAGAGGACTGTAAGGTGAGAGTGATTGATGGTTGTGTCAGTGAGTTGGGTGGTAGGCTTCCCTAAATAGGAATGTTTTAAGGGAGCGTTTGAAGGAAGAGAAGTTAGGGGAAAGTCTGACAGTACGAGGGAGAGCGTTCCAGAGAGTGGGGGCTGCGCGTGAGAAATCCTGCAGTCTATCATGGGAAGAGGTGATGCGGGGAGAAGCTAGGCGCAGGTCACTGTTTGACCTTAGGGAGCGGGCTGGGGTGTATTTGGTGATTAGTGAGGACAGGTATTGGGGCGCTGAGTTAGTGAGGGTTTTGTAGGTAAGGATAAGGATTTTGAACTTAATTCTGCAGTGGATGGGGAGCCAGTGAAGGGACTCGCAGAGGGGAGCGGCAGAGACAGAGCGGCGGGTGAGGTGAATTAGCCTGGCGGAGGCGTTCAGGATGGATTGTAGGGGGGAGAGGCGGGACAGAGGGAGGCCAGATAAGAGATTATTGCAATAGTCGAGTCGGGAGATTACCAGGCGTGTATGAGTTGTTTTGTGGTGACAGCGGTAAGAAATGGCCGAATTCTGGAAATATTACGCAGTTGGTATCGGCAGGAGGAGGAAAGAGACTGGATGTGGGGGATGAAGGAAAGAGCAGAGTCAAGTGTAACTCCAAGACAGCGAACTTGGTTTGATGGGGAGATGGTGATACCCTCCACCGTGATAGAGAAGTCAGGAGGTGGGGAGGCATTGGAGGGAGGAATAAGTAGGAGCTCAGTCTTTGACATGTTGATCTTTAGGTGGTGGGAGGCCATCCAGGAGGAGATGCCAGATAAACAGTCACTGACTTTTGAAAGGACAGGGGGAGAGAGATCAGGGGTAGAGAGGTAGATCTGAGTGTCATCAGCATAGAGGTGGTAATTAAAGCCAAAGCTGTTGATGATTTTGCCCAGGGAGGAGGTGTAGATGGAAAAGAGCAGAGGACCAAGGACAGAGCCTTGAGGTACACCAACAGATAGAGGCAATGAAGAGGAGGAGTTACCAGCAAAGGACACACAGAAGGACCTTTTGGATAAATAGGAGTCAACCCAAGCAAGTGCAGTGTCACTGAGACCCAGAGAGTTGAGGGTCTGTAGAAGGAGGGGGTGGTCAACAGTGTCAAAAGCAGCCGAGAGGTCAAGCAGGATGAGAATAGAATAATGGCCGTGTTTTTTAGCAGTTAGGAGGTCGTTGGTGACTTTGGTGAGGGCAGTTTCAGTTGAGTGTAGGGGACGGAAGCCAGATTTCAGGGGGTCAAGTAGGGAATTGGAGGACAGGAAGAGGGAGAGGCGGTTGAAGACTAGTTTTTCTAAGAGCTTTGATGTGAAGGGAAGCAGGGATACAGGGCGGTAGTTGGATGGAGAGTTGGGATCGAGGGATGGTTTCTTTAGTAAAGGGGTAACTAGCGCGTGTTTGAAGGCGGATGGGAATGAGCCGGTGGAGAGAGATAGGTTGAAGATGTGTGTGAGAGCAGGGGTGAGGGAGGAGGAGAGGGGTGGAATTAGATGTGAGGGAATGGGGTTGAGCGGGCACATGGTGAGATGTGAGGAGGACAATAAGGAATTGACTTCCTCCTCAGTGGCTAGGAGGAAGCGGCAGAGGGTGGCAGAGGGGACCTGTGGGAGTGGAGGTGGCAGATAACTATCTTGTGTTGGGATGTTGCTTCTGATAGAGTTTTACTGAGGAAGTAGTCTGCCAGGTCTTGAGCGCTGAAGGCAGCTGAGGGGGGAGGTGCAGGTGGGTAGAGGAGGGTGTTGAAGGTGGACCAGAGCCATTTAGGGTTGGAGGACAGTGTAGATATAAGAGATGAGAAGAAGGATTGTTTGGCCAAGTGGAGGGCAGAGGTGTATGACCGGAGAATAAACTTGAAGTGAACAAAATCCGCTTCAGAGCGGGATTTCCTCCAGGCACGCTCTGCGGTGTGGGAGAATCTTTGCAGGTAGCGAGTCTGGAGGGTGTGCCAGGGCTGAAGCTGGCGGCGTGGGGCCTTACAGAGTCGAAGAGGAGCAAGAGTGTCTAGAGCAGAGATAAGCGTAGTGTTGTAGTGATTAGTGGCAGCATCAGGGCAGGTGAAGGATGAGGTATGAGGGAGGTGGTGAAGTAGGTTGGAGAATTGATGGGGGTCCACAGCATGTAGATTTCTGCGAGTGTGTGTGCATGGTGGGGGAGCAGGGTGTTTAGGAAGTCCAGATAGGTTGAAAGAGAGAAGGTGGTGGTCAGAGATGGGGAAAGGGCAACATTTGAACTCAGAAATGGAGCAGAGGTTGGAAAAGACAAGGTCAATAACGTGACTATCGCAGTGGGTAGGGAGGATTGTGTGAGTCCAAGGGAGGACGTGAGTGAAAGAAGTTTTGGAGGCAGCAGGAGCGGAAGGTTCGTCAATGGGAATGTTGAAGTCCCCGAGAATTAGGCATGGAAGATTAGAAGACAGGAAGTGAGAAAGCCAGGTAGCAAAGTGGTCAAAGAACTGGCAGGTTGGTCCCGGTGGGCGGTAGATGACTGCCACCCTGAGAGCCAGAGGAGAGAACAGGCGGATGCAGTGTGTCTCGAAGGAGGAGAAGGAGAGGGATGGGGTGGAGGGAGATGCTGGTAGGTGCAGGTGGGAGAGAGCAGGAGTCCGACCCCGCCTCCATTTCTCTCACCCGGTCTGGGGGTATGGCTCAAGTGTAGACCGCCATGTGAGAGAGCAGCAACGGAGGCCGTGTCAGAGGGAGTTAGCCAGGTTTCAGTTAAAGCTAGGAGGTTGAAGGAGTTTTGAAAGGAAGAGGTCATGGACGGCTGTGAGTTTGTTGCACACAGAGCGAGCGTTCCAGAGGGCGCAGGAGAAAGAGGACAGGCGCTGAGGGATTATGGGAATGAGGTTGCTGGGCTTGCAGGGAGGTGATTTATGTGCGATGGAGATAGGATGAGAGGGAAGTATTGGATGTGTTGTGGGGCCAGGGTTAGGGGATATGTCACCTGAATAGAGTAACAGCAGGAGGGTGAGAAAGAGAAGGTGGGAATGGGATTTGTGGGAGTGGGAGTGATTGGCAGCACGAGAGTTAGAGGGAGACCATGTTCTGAGGAAACAAAGGAGCTCATGCGAGGCCATCATATGGGACGAGAGGAGGGAGGGAGAGATGCAGATAGTGTAGGGGTCGGTGGTAGAGGGGCAGGAGTTCCATTAAGGAGAAAGGTAGAAGTAAAGAGCAGAAGCGTGAGAGAAAGCATGATATAGACGTGAGTTTACCAGAGTAAAAAGTGGCCTTGCAGTTTTGCAGTTCCTTCCTCCAGTCCCGCAACTCCAGGAATCAACTCTGAACGTCCACTTAAGAATGCCACTGAACTCCAGGAATCAACTCTGAACGTCCACTTAAGAATGCCACTTATTGACTCCAGGAATCAACTCTAACGTCCACTTAAGAATGCCACTGTACTCCAGGAATCAACTCTGAACGTCCACCTTAAGAATGCACTGTACTCCAGGAATCAACTCTAAACGTCCACTTAAGAATGGCACTGAACTCCAGGAATCAACTCTAAACGTCCACTTAAGAATGCACTGTACTCCAGGAATCAACTCTGAACGTCCACTTAAGAATGCCACTGAACTCCAGGAATCAACTCTGAACGTCCACTTAAGAATGCACTGAACTCCAGGATCAACTCTGAACGTCCACTTAAGAATGCCACTGAACTCCAGGAATCAACTCTGAACGTCCACTTAAGAATGCACTTGGAAATGACACTGGAGCCTGGCTCAAAGGAGCCTGTTATAGTTGTTATATAGGGCGGACTGATTGCATTCAGGCAGTTAAAGAGTCAACACTGAAAAAGTCAACACCTGAAGCTGGATGGGCTGTGTCAATAGGGCAGGAGATTCACATGCTATTAGCAAAGCAAATGGTGGAGAAAAACAAAAATAAATAAAAAATAAATAAAAACAGCAAAAAGACCAAGGTAACGTTACAAAGTGGGTGCCTGCGAATACTGGGTGATGGGGTCCTACAGCAAAAGTATGCAGGGGATCAGTTGAGATGTGGGTGTCTGTGGATGATGGGTGAATGGGTGATAATGCCTACCAGCAAACGTATGCAGGGGATCAGTTGAGATGTGGGTGTCTGTGGATGATGGGTGATAATGCCTACCTGTGGAGAGAGGAGACACAGGAATTAGGGATCGTGATGGCGTAGGGGAACTTGGATAAAACTCCAGGAATCAACTCTGAACGTCCACTTAAGAATGCACTTAAGAACCCAATATGATTAAACTGGTATAAAGTGCTGTAGTATATAGTATATATCACTCCAAATATAAGTAACATACCTCAATACGGAATGCATCTGTAAACATGTAACATAATGACTTTATTTCCTACATATTTATTTTTCTGTTAATCTGTATATTTGGTTTTGTGTTAATATCTTGCATTTTACTATTTTGTATTTCTGTAACCATTCAATGTTCTTGAACCCAGGACATACTTGAAAACTAGAGAAATCTCAATGTATCCTTACTGGTAAAATCCTTTTATAAATAAATAAAATAAAATAAGTAAAGTGCCAGTGCATATAAACAGTACAAAATGTCTCAAGACACTCTAACATTGTAACATTTCCACATTGTAGCCAGGCCCCCTGGTGGTGAGAGTGATCCTTTGCAGCCCTTGTGGGTTTATGGGTTAATTTAGTGCAGGCTCTCCACCCCTGGATTCTCTGTGGCTGATTTGGCCTGTGGTCACATGACCTTCCCTGCCCTATATATGTGGCCAGCAGTATATCAGATCCTGGCACCAGGAAAGTTCTATACTTTCTGAGTGCCTGCTTTTGGGATCTGTTTAGCTATTTCTGTGTAGGACCTTTGGCCTATGCTTCTTGCCTGCTCCCTGTAATCTGTATACTGTGATATTCCTGCGCAATGATGTCTAGACCTGGCTTTTCCCTGACCATTCTTGATATATTCCTGTTTATGTTCTGTAAGTCTTGTTTCCTTGTCTTTGTGTACTAAATCCAGCAGCATATTGCAGAATATATTAGAGGCCAGATAAAGGACCTCTTCTAGTTTAGGTCCTGTGTTGCTGCTGGATATTTTATTGTGATTTCTTGCAAACCCCTGTTGTTTATTGTGATGTTTATCCATTGCCCTGTAATCTGTATAGATTAGAAGACCACTACAAGGCTCTTCCCCCAGTGCAGGGTTTCCTCTTGTGTCTGTATCCTGTCCTGGCATCTCTTGATCAGTTTCTGTATATACCGTGTGCTGCTGGGTTCTGCATCAAGCAGCAAACCACAAAACTGCCTAAAGGGCTTAAAGACACTCGGTATAAAGGGCCCTCCTTGGCGTCAGCCTGGGGTGCTCATGACAAACATGGTGACAGCCATATTCGTATCACGTCCTAATGCACTGGGTGGGGCAGAGCTGGAGATCTAACCATCTTACAATTAGGAAAAACGCAATTAAAATCGTGTAGTCAAGCTTGGGTTCAGAAAATCACTGGATAATAAGTGTACATTCCCAAAAGACAATTCTTCCCATTAATGTCTTAACAATTACTCAAAAAATACAAAATTATGGGAGGTGCACCTTAAAATGTAGTTTAAGGCAATTGGCAGTGGGGTTCATACCAATGCACTTACACAGTACAAAAATTTTTAAGCTTAAAGCGTAATTTACGGCACTTGGCAGTGAAATTCGTACCAATGCACTCACACAGCATAAAGTGTTGTAAGCGTGTTAAGGTATCTTTGCTGATTTGTTACCGCTCCGCTCGTAAAAGGTCGCACTCCTGGTTCACGCCGCCACCACAGGACCACCAAAAGAAGTCGAATCCAATAAAAAGCGTTTGATTTGTAACACAGCATACAGTAATTCCAACGCATTTCGTCCATAGATAAAAAGGACTTCATCAGGGAAAAAATGCATGCAGTACATTCCCCTCCCCACCCTTAAAAACAAATACTTTTCAAGATCTCAAAAGGACACAGTTGAAGGTAATTACATAAACGAGCAACAGCTTAGAACACCCGTCGTCATTTCCATTTCCGTGCGTTTGAACTACCGCGCATGTCCAGAAGTCTTTCTTAAGCGGAAGTGACGTATTGGACTCTCTTAGTGATTGATGTCCTTAGAATGAAAGTGCGAAGCAGAGATCTATCTTCTCCGATCGGCGGCGCACACTCGTAAACACAGCAGGGTTGTTAAGGGAACCAATCCGCATGTCTTTCTTAACCCTTCAATGTCCGGAGAAAAGGTTCATCCTAAAATACTCTCCCGACAATGGGAAAAGCGATAAAATATTTCTTTAAAAAACTCAGGCATAAAATCAACTCAGGCATAAAATCATAAAATCACTCAGGCATAAAATCAATTCAGGCATAAAATCATAAAATCAACTCAACCCTGCTGTGTTTACGAGTGTGCGCCGCCGATCGGAGAAGATAGATCTCTGCTTCGCACTTTCATTCTAAGGACATCAATCACTAAGAGAGTCCGATACGTCACTTCCGCTTAAGAAAGACTTCCGGACATGCGCGATAGTTGAAAAGCACCGAAATGGAAATGACGACGGGTGTTCATAGCTGTTGATAGTTTATGTAATTACCTTGAACTGTGTCCTTTTGAGATCTTGAAAAGTATTTGTATTTAAGGGTGGGGAGGGGAATGAAGGAAAGAGTGCAGTGTCTGTGTGGCGCCACTAGATGGCTCTATTATCAAAGCAGGGAAATAAAAGAAAACAAAGTGTATATGCTATATTACTAATCGAACGGAATGATTAGAATGATGAGTGAAGAACAAGATGTGGTGACTAGAATTTAAGTACAGTGGTAGATAGGATTAATACACCTGTAACTCAATTCTACGAATAAACACTTGCAAAGAAGTAAAAAACGCAGTTGGACAGTTGTAATAAAGTAAAAACACCTTAAATAGAAAGGATATGAAAACCAGCTGTCCACTGATAATCAGCAACCAAAATTATAATGCAAAAAGTATAAATACATGTGAATAATACTGAATAAATGAAGAAACACTTCAAAGTGACATAAATAATAATTGAATAGAGAAACAACTCTGTAAAATCAAAAACCAGTAAGCAGAAAAAAATATATAGAAAAAATATATGAACGGTGTAAAATAGGACAGAAATAATCTAGGATGTATAGGGAATAAATCCGAGAGTCACCAGCAGAATGTAAAGATACATCCAGGAAAAAAAAAAAAAAAAAAAATGAGTCAGAGAGTGCAAAAATCAAGAATAGGGTACAGAAACACAGTCCTCAATCCCAAAAAATAAAAAACATATATATTGAAAGTTGATGAATACTGGCCAGAGACGGTGTGCAGCAGCCGGGCAAAACAGAGGAAACGGTAAATCCCCAAATCCGTTAGAGTAAAGAGTCCAGATATTAGAGCTGGTGTCAGGCGCTGGCACTTGGTATCTCCAGATCCAGTAGGGGCTATCCAGGGAAAAATACAAAAAGGAGAAATATTGCGCAGCCTGTGATAACTCAATGAGTATATTAGGTGGCACCGATTCCCCTCTCAGCGATCCAGGAGCAGAAGATCCAAACCTCCAAGATGTCTTTGCAGAATGTAGGAAGGATAAAATCACCAGGAAATCAGTCGAGATGATAAAATCCACAAACGGTTTATTACAACAATCTTTAAAATACACCTCAAACGCGTTTCGCTACTCAGAGCTTCATCACCCACTGATGAAGCTCTGAGTAGCGAAACGCGTTTGAGGTGTATTTTAACGATTGTTTTAATAAACCGTTTGTGAATTTTATCATCTCGACTGATTTCCTGGTGATTTTATCCTTCCTACATTCTGCAAGACATCTTGGAGGTTTGGATCTTCTGCTCCTGGATCGCTGAGAGCATATTATGAAGGTTTTAAGTTCAGAACAGCTCTGGTTAAGTTAGCACCAACTTTGTAATACTGCCCAATATCTTTAAAATATCTTTAAAGACACTCTTGCACTATGTCTATGGTACTTTCTTTTGTGTTTTTTCTGAGGTATCTGTACTGACAGAGGATTCAAAACCAGGAATTATTTGATGTAAGTATTGTTTTGTTAGAATCTAAACATAAGCACTATGAGCATTTGGTTATAATGGATTTTGTTTATTTGATATAAGCAGTGCTATATTAGAGTTTTCACATAAACATCACAACCATTTTGTGATGTAACGCTGGGCTTGTCACCCACAAGGATCGTGATTGCTATAACTTGTTTGCTAGGAGGTGGCCTCAGAGCACTGCTGCAGATGCTGTTGCCTTCCCGCCTGTGCTCTGCATGCTAGGCTCACCTTCTTAACCTGGGGTTACCACTCTACCTGCTGAGCGTTACATATTGAGTCCCTTCAGGTAGCCAATCATCCGTGGCTACCACAAGACAAAGAACCTGGGTGAACTGGAGGGAAAACATGCACTACCCCAGGGGAAGGGTGAGCGTGCACGTGAACTGTGCTGGCAAAACCATTTGGTCATGCCTAGGTCTCCATGGTGCCTCCTGGGGGAACAGGTCACTGGAAATGCCATGCAAATGAGAGCACACCATATGTAGGAATGGGCCGAACACCCACGTGTTCGGTTCGCATTCGAACTCGACCATTTGAAAAAGTTTGAATTCGAACGCGAACACGATTCGAACGCAATGCAAGTCAATGGGGTTCGAACGTTCGAAAATTAAGGTACCCTCCAAGAGGGCATATATGCAAGATATTGGTCATAAAAGGTGTATGGGGGTCCGGGTACTGTCCTGGTGACAGGAAACAATAAAAAACAAATTAAAAAAAAATAGCGTTTTTAACCCAAAAATTTTTTAGAGCCATTTCACCGCTGTGCGCTGAGCTAATTTTTACCACTTTAGCTCATGTTTAAACGCGATTTGAAGCCGTGGGAAATGTTTGAGCAACAACAACTGGGAAGAATTACGCTCTTAACACAAACATTAACGCTCACTTGCATGAGCATTAACATTTGCTGCGGCGTTCACCGCATATTTGTAACGATTCCCCAGGACAGACCTGGTAGGATCCCTGGTAACAGACCTCTAACCCTCTGATGCTTAGGATGGTCGGGACCACTAAACCTAACCTCTAGCAGCCACACAGGCCAGGGAGACAGCACCAACAATAAACACCACAGGCTGAGATCAATGTAGGTTTGTACTGCGCTATAGTGTATGGCAGGGTGGAAGCGCACCAGCACCGCCCGGGGCCCTGGATGTCACAATATTACAATCCTAACGCAAACGGGTTAATTAACCAAATTTGTAAGAAGAAGAATTAATGCAGCATATGAATCCTCACAATGCCGCGCAGCACCTCTACAGTCTTTTTACTTCGCTCCCTCTACACTAATAGCATATCTTCTCAGAAACTGCACACAGCGCGCCGGTGTATGCAGCGTCTAACAGCGTGGGAGACGGGAGGCTGCGGTTGTTGGTGGATCCAGGAATCAGGTAAGTAATAGAAAGAAAAAAAAAGTATTATTTTATGTTCTTTGGGACATTTAAAAATGTCCTCGGATTTTATTTTTTTTAGAAATGTGTCGCCTTACCTTAGCCTGGTGGTCAGTCAGTGGAGGCTCCCTGGATCCTGGTTGTGGGGGGGTCTGTCTTGGCCGCAGGTGCAGTGGCTCCAACCCTGCGCCACCTCTCTGCCACATGCAACCGGCCGGCCTGTCCGCAAAGTCGCAGCTCTGTCATCCGGCGGCCGCATGCTCCTCAAGGGATCCTCGGGAGGTCCGGCGGGCTGTCCTCTACAGTGAAGAAAATGGTACGTATCTGGCGGCGCGAAGACAATCGCTAATTGGTAGCTGACGGGCCCCTTAGTTGACAACAATCCATATGGAACATGTAAAGAAAAATATACAGTATATAGTGCAGATGGTAAATACACGGATTGAATGATCGTATAATGTTCCACTCACACATTAAAGAGCCCAAGCACTGGCTCTGAGTGGATCAAGGCTCTTGGGTGCTTAACTTCTCCACTTCTAAAGGTGACCCACACCTTATAGAATTTGCAGCAGGACTTGCATCAAGTGGATATGAAAAGAGAAACAGGACAACTTCCTTGTGCAGGTCTTCCAAGGAATTTGAGAATAAAGATTTGATCTAATCAACTCACATTTGATGGAGCTGTGGACCCAGCTCTTGGTGTAAGCGCCTTAGGGTTTATTCTATAGGTAAAACCCAAAAAACCTCTTTCAGGAGACCAAGAATCCAAAAAATCCGGAACAGTAGGGAAATTAAATTAAAATATTTACTTAAAACATAAATAAAATACTGGCTCAGCCAGAAGACCAGAACGCGTTTCGCCAGACGTACTGGCTTCTTCAGCTGGTTTACAGACTAAATTCCAGTCTCTTCATTATATAGAGTAACACTTAAATGTTTAAAAATCCCCACATGTTCCAAATTCCCTAATCAGAGCGTGCACTCATTATCCCAAACCGCATCACCGGCGGTGGGAACGGAGCCGCCATCTTGCGCATGCGCTATAATGACACATGCGTTCCAACTTGCGGGTCACGCTGGATTCAGGAAGTGACTTGCGTTCCACTGTATACTGCGCTCTGAATCCTCCACCGCATCAATTTTCCGATTCTTCTTTGTGACTTTAGAGAAATTAGAAAGAATAGAGAAAGAAGTTTTAGTGATAAAAAAACGAAAATATGAACGTGATGTAGAAGACTATAGGAGAGGAGACTTTAGAGAAATTAGAAAGAATAGAGAAAGAAGTTTTAGTGATAAAAAAACGAAAATATGAACGTGATGTAGAAGACTATAGGAGAGGAAATGTTCACAAAATATATGAGGAAAAAAGATTGGATCCTAATCCCATTGAGAGAAGGGTGACAACTTATAATGATAATAGGTGGTCAGAGAGAAATCCAAGATGGGATAATAGAGGCAGTGCCAGTGATCATTATCGTAATAATTGGAGGAGGAATAACCATTATAGACATGGAGATCTCCAAACAAGGAACAATGACACCTATAGAGCTCCGTATCAAAGGGCTTATCGAAACAATTACTCAGAGAGACAACCATACTATTATCATAGAGAGAATAGAAGAGAGCCATTCGATGGACCGTACAGGTCGAATCACGATTCAGATAGACAACAAAATCACTATCGTGGTTCGACCAATAAATGGTCACTCAACCTCACCCCAAAAAGGAGTGAAAGGGAGAAAATAGATAGTAACATACCATTGTCTAATAGATTTACAGTTTTGAGTGAGAATTGTGAAAACCATGAGGAGGAGGTTTTTTGGGAGGACACCATAAACAAGAACAACAGACAAGGGGAGCACAGAGATTTGGATCTAAGATTAGAAAGGGGGGAGGGCAAAAAAGACCCTGGGAAAAACCAGAAGAAGTAAGAGAGCAGGAAAACAGCTACGGAAGAGGAAAGAGAGAAAGGAGATGATCCCCTTAAGAGGAATATTTAATTTAAGTGATAAGAGTTTAACAAGAACAGAAATTAGTGTCCTCAATAAAGGTGTTAAGTTCGCCCCCACCAATCCTGTAGACAAGTTTGGAGTGTATATTGATCTCCAGAGGTTTAAGCGTAAACTTAGCTTGAAAAAATATTTTTTGAAGCAACCAATAGAAAGGGAGATTGTATCAAACTGTACCCCTACTACACATACTAATTTAAAAAATAAATCTAAGTTCTTCCCACGCCATATGATCTCTGATGAGATAAAGGTGTTTGAAAAATTAGTTATGAGGGATATAGAAAAGATGTCTACAAAAATTAATCATTACAATCTTACTAAGGAGGAGAATTTAGCCCTTAAAAATTTACAAAAAGATTCGAATATAGTGATAAAACCCGCCGATAAAGGCGGCGGGACAGTCATTCTGCCTAGGACACTATATCAGGAAGAAGTTTTGCGTATTTTAAATGATGATCAAACTTATTGTAAATTAAGAGCTGATCCAGTTAAAGACATAAGACAAAAGATGGAATTCTTCCTTCAGGAGGGTCTATATAGAGGCATCCTGAATAAAACTGAGTTTGAATATTTAACCATTAAATTTACCAAGACACCTTACTTTTATATTCTTCCTAAGGTACATAAAAACCCAGTTAGACCTCCCGGTAGGCCCATAGTAGCGGGCATTGAATCTATAACCAGCCACTTATCAGAGTATGTAGATACCATTCGCCAACCCATTGTACGTACCATTCCATCTTACTTGAAAGACACTCTAAACATGTTGCAGACATTAGAAGACGTAGTTTGGCAGGAAGGTGACGTCATGGTAACATGTGACGTCAATGCGCTCTACAGCAATATACCTCATGAGCTGGGTCTGGAAAAATTAGAGGAAGAAATTTCCAAATCTAACCTATTGGGCAATGACCAGATGTCTTTTATTGTGGAAAGTGTTAAGTTTATATTAAAAAATAATTATTTTAAGTTTGAAGAGGATTTCTATATCCAAGTGAGAGGTACTAAGATGGGTACTAAGTTTGCGCCCAGCTACGCCAACCTATATATGGCAGCATGGGAAACCGTGTTTGTCTATGGTTCGCGTAGCTGGGCGCAAGGAACCATCCATGCCTATAAAAGATTCATTGATGATATTTTTTTCATCTGGAGAGGGAGGGAGGAAGATTTGCCAATGTTTCTAGATAGCCTCAACAATGTTGAATGGGGCATTAAGTTGGATTGTAATTGGAGCACACAGAAGATAAATTTCCTCGATCTAGAAATCTATGTAGAAGAAGACTGTATTAAATCTAAGACATTCTTTAAAGATGTAGACGTTAACACCTACATTGACTATACCAGTTGTCACCATTCCACTTGGCTGAGAGGCGTCCCTAAGGGACAATTCATCCGCCTGAGGCGCAATTGTACCGATACTGGAGTCTTTAAAGAACAAGCAGAAAATATGAAAAAAGATTTTGTGAAAAAAGGGTACAAAGAGACAGATTTAAATAACACCATCTCCGATGTTTTGTCGAAAGATCGTAATGATCTATTAAGGTATAAGCCCAGAACTCAAAAGGAAGAGGGCGAAGTTCGATTCATTTGTGATTTTAATGACAAGGCTAATAATATTAAAAAGATATTTAATAAACACTGGCACGTTTTATTGAACGATGGTTATCTTAGACAACATATAGGAGCGACACCTAAAATAATTTTTAGAGGAACTAAAAATGTTAAGTCTAGCTTGGTACACAGTAAAACCAGAAAAAAGGATAACCCAAAAATGTTTTTTGGGATGAGGGAAGGCTTTTATCAGTGTGGACTGTGTCTGGCCTGTAAGTCCACGAACAATAGAAAAAAACATATAGGTTCCTATTTTAATCAGAAACAGAATAAAATGGTGGAAATAAAAGGTATTTTAAATTGTTGTTCTAAAAATATAATTTATATGTTGGAATGCCCTTGTGGCCTAAAATATATAGGTCGAACTAAACGCGCCTTTAATGTTAGAATGAATGAACATGTTAGGAATATCAGAAATGAGTTTGAGAAACATTCTGTTTCTTTGCATTTTAAGTTACATCACAATGGCTCCCCCGTAGGTTTGAAATTCTGGGCAATAAAACAAGTTAAAAAGATAGAAATTGAGGAAGATATCATTAACAAATTAGGAAAGGAGGAAATGCGATTAATTTTCGAAAATGGTACATTAACTCCGAGGGGTTTGAATGATGATTTTGAGATTGTACATTTTCTGTAAGATCTTCCTCCACCTTGTTCTATTGAGGATATTTTTTATTATAACTGTACCCTCAGGATTTAGCCTCAATATTTTTATTCCATCTATGGTTCTAATATATAGTTTTGGTCCAATTTAATATTTAGCACTATTACATTAGGTCCTAATATAGGATGTAGGGCCATATATACATCTATATGAGCACTACCAGATAGGGATTATACACACCCACTAATAATAATTAAGCACTTTATTGAATGCACTATTGTTAGTTACATTTATGAATTGGCGTAACTTGCAAGTATTTGCACATATAATATTTATTGAGCAAGCACTTTATAATATACTATAGAACGATTGTTAACTATCATAAACACTGGATCTCTTTGTATCTAGTTTTAAATAAGCACATAATATTTTAATACACTAATGATAGATATGATTCATATCAGTATAGCACTATTTTTGGTTGTAAATGGTAATATAAGATTAATAATATATACATTCTTCTTTTTGTTAGTGATAGAGTCCAAATTAGCACTTCAATTTAAGCACTTTAAATTACACAACCATTGTTAATTATTGGAACTGTTTGGCCGTTCCATTTTCAGCGAGCACATTAAATTAACTATTTGATTGTAGATACACCAATGATAGTTATAATTCATATCACTAACGCCAGCGAAGATAGTTAGTGTATTGTTGTAAATGGCAATACATCAAGTTCATGCTATTTATGTAAATGCAGGCTATATTTGTTGGCGATGGGGCCACTCATAGAGTTTAAAATAGCACTTTATTGAAGCACTCTTAACTATTGCACTTTAACTGTATTCAATTTAGAATATTTAGCGTAGATATATAATAAATACTTCATAGGACTAAATAGTTTGTATTATTGATCAATTTTGTAAGATTATACATAAGTATGGACATCATTTTGGTTTTTAAATTAATTGGATGCTATTTCTGGATGCATCTTCAAAGATCACCTTTTCTAGATCAAAGTTGGGGAAGATTTAATGGTTAAGCGAATTTGTGTTCTAAATCGCCTTCCTTTGTCCCATTTATCCTGGCTTGAGAACATGATGCTGTTAAGTCACAAAGAAGAATCGGAAAATTGATGCGGTGGAGGATTCAGAGCGCAGTATACAGTGGAACGCAAGTCACTTCCTGAATCCAGCGTGACCCGCAAGTTGGAACGCATGTGTCATTATAGCGCATGCGCAAGATGGAGGCTCCGTTCCCACCGCCGGTGATGCGGTTTGGGATAATGAGTGCACGCTCTGATTAGGGAATTTGGAACATGTGGGGATTTTTAAACATTTAAGTGTTACTCTATATAATGAAGAGACTGGAATTTAGTCTGTAAACCAGCTGAAGAAGCCAGTACGTCTGGCGAAACGCGTTCTGGTCTTCTGGCTGAGCCAGTATTTTATTTATGTTTTAAATAAATATTTTAATTTAATTTCCCTACTGTTCCGGATTTTTTGGATTCTTGGTCTCCTGAAAGAGGTTTTTTGGGTTTTACCTATAGAATAAACCCTAAGGCGCTTACACCAAGAGCTGGGTCCACAGCTCCATCAAATGTGAGTTGATTAGATCAAATCTTTATTCTCAAATTCCTTGGAAGACCTGCACAAGGAAGTTGTCCTGTTTCTCTTTTCATATCCACTTGATGCAAGTCCTGCTGCAAATTCTATAAGGTGTGGGTCACCTTTAGAAGTGGAGAAGTTAAGCACCCAAGAGCCTTGATCCACTCAGAGCCAGTGCTTGGGCTCTTTAATGTGTGAGTGGAACATTATACGATCATTCAATCCGTGTATTTACCATCTGCACTATATACTGTATATTTTTCTTTACATGTTCCATATGGATTGTTGTCAACTAAGGGAACCGTCAGCTACCAATTAGCGATTGTCTTCGCGCCGCTAGATACGTACCATTTTCTTCACTGTAGAGGACAGCCCGCCGGACCTCCCGAGGATCCCTTGAGGAGCATGCGGCCGCCGGATGACAGAGCTGCGACTTTGCGGACAGGCCGGCCGGTTGCATGTGGCAGAGAGGTGGCGCAGGGTTGGAGCCACTGCACCTGCGGCCAAGACAGACCCCCCCACAACCAGGATCCAGGGAGCCTCCACTGACTGACCACCAGGCTAAGGTAAGGCGACACATTTCTAAAAAAAATAAAATCCGAGGACATTTTTAAATGTCCCAAAGAACATAAAATAATACTTTTTTCTTTCTATTACTTACCTGATTCCTGGATCCACCAACAACCGCAGCCTCCCGTCTCCCACGCTGTTAGACGCTGCATACACCGGCGCGCTGTGTGCAGTTTCTGAGAAGATATGCTATTAGTGTAGAGGGAGCGAAGTAAAAAGACTGTAGAGGTGCTGCGCGGCATTGTGAGGATTCATATGCTGCATTAATTCTTCTTCTTACAAATTTGGTTAATTAACCCGTTTGCGTTAGGATTGTAATATTGTGACATCCAGGGCCCCGGGCGGTGCTGGTGCGCTTCCACCCTGCCATACACTATAGCGCAGTACAAACCTACATTGATCTCAGCCTGTGGTGTTTATTGTTGGTGCTGTCTCCCTGGCCTGTGTGGCTGCTAGAGGTTAGGCTTAGTGGTCCCGACCATCCTAAGCATCAGAGGGTTAGAGGTCTGTTACCAGGGATCCTACCAGGTCTGTCCTGGGGAATCGTTACAAATATGCGGTGAACGCCGCAGCAAATGTTAATGCTCATGCAAGTGAGCGTTAATGTTTGTGTTAAGAGCGTAATTCTTCCCAGTTGTTGTTGCTCAAACATTTCCCATGGCTTCAAATCGCGTTTAAACATGAGCTAAAGTGGTAAAAATTAGCTCAGCGCACAGCGGTGAAATGGCTCTAAAAAAATTTTGGGTTAAAAACGCTATTTTTTTTTATTAGTTTTTTATTGTTTCCTGTCACCAGGACAGTACCCGGACCCCCATACATCTTTTCTGACCAATATCTTGCATATATGCCCTCTTGGAGGGTACCTTAATTTTCGAACGTTCGAACCCCATTGACTTGCATTGCGTTCGAATCGTGTTCGCGTTCGAATTCAAACTTTTTCAAATGGTCGAGTTCGAATGCGAACCGAACACGTGGGTGTTCGGCTCATTCCTACATATGGTGTGCTCTCATTTGCATGGCATTTCCAGTGACCTGTTCCCCCAGGAGGCACCATGGTGACCTAGGCATGACCAAATGACCAAGCTACCAATTAGCGATTGTCTTCGCGCCTCCAGATACGTACCATTTTCTTCACTGTTTACTGGTTTGGGGGAAACCACTAAAATTTCTGGCTGGCATTGGTTGGTTGGTGGTAGCACAAGTTTGGGCGCCTGTTCATTTTCTTGTTATTCTTGTTGTCCTCTACAGTGCCTGATTAGAGGGCCTCGTCTGCCTGATGTTTTAGCAACAAGATTGTTTTATCCCTTAGGCTTCAATGTTAAAAATATTTCCATTTTAATTTAATATCTAATAAACCGTTGCTTATAATATTCTGCTTTTAAGCATTTTTTTTAAAAAAAATCAAACTAATTTTTTTTTCGAACTTTTTGCGAACGGCCTGAAAAGTTCAAAGTTCGTGAACTTTCGAACAGCCGATGTTCGATGCGAGCATCGAACCGATTCGAACCGGCAGTCCATCCCTAACCATATTCTAACCACTGTGGGCTTCAGCTGGAAAGATATGCAAGTGAATAGACATCTATAAATGAACAGATCTTATTCTTTGTATTGAAGTTGTTAATCCCTTTCACACCCAACAGCGAAGACCATTTCACATCTCTTTAAAGGAAGATTAGTGTGTCCCATGTGGAGAAACAAAATCCTTTGTTTTATGTCTCTCCAAGCACCCTGGGAAGCAATGGCTACTCTAGGAACAATATATGGGGGGGGGGGCATAAGATACCACAGTCAACACTGGGGGGGCACTAATAATTTTTGCCACTAAATCAAACCACTGAAAAAAACTAAATTAGTGTATATAAATAAGATTCCATAATCCCAGAGTAATATGATACCTTTATTTTGTACTAACATGATACATAAATTCAATATTTTATTTGGTGCAGTTCGGTGGTTTTCGCAGACGTCCAATAACTTCTTCAGCAACTCCAATTTTTGCAAATTACAGTGACCATTCCCTAAATAGGGAATTCACCATAATTTTGGCAAAATTTATTCTCTGAAATGTGACAAAAAGCAAAGTACCTAAATATGAATAGACCCTTTAGATTCTAACTTCTATAATAACCCCTAAAATGCCATAAACCCAGGGAAATACAATAAAAATAATAAACAGTTTGGCATGTAGCCTTCCCATTAACCCGTAAAATGCCATTAATCAAGGGAAACTATGAAATGAATAGACTGAGGCATGTTGCCTACCCATTAACCCCTAAAATGCCAGTAATCAAGTGTAAACATGAAATATATACACTGTGAGACATGTAGCCTTCACATTAACTCCTAAAATTCCATTAATAAATGGATTAAATAAAATATATACTGCGAGGAATGAAGCCTGCCCATTTCCCAATATACAACTAAACCAAGGCAAAAACAAAAGTAATACACAATGTAATTTCACATCTGTAACATCTTCTGTTTTTGAGCTATAGGTATCCTGTTTAAAATATTCAACCCCCTTTTTCACCCCCTTAGGGGCGGAGTTTCTAGAAATCCTTCCTTAGTGGGTGCCTATGTCATAAAAACAATGCACCTTCAAAATTTCACGTTCCTAGGTTAAACGGTTTCAGTTGGGCGTTGATGAGCCAGTCAGTCAGGAGTTCTACTATTTTCCAAAAATCAAGTGCGAGGGGGCACAATGGGGGGTTGAATACTTTTATCAGTATTCCTATATTTCAAAAACCAAAGATGTTACAGGTGTGATATTTGGCACGTACAATCTTACCATTTTCAAAAATCCCATGTGGGGGGTGAAAAAAAAGGGGGGTGAATACTTTTCAACAGTATACCTATATCTCAAAAAACCAAAGATGTTACAGGTATTTACAGGTAAGGTAATGGTATTTAGATTCATCTTGAAAAAAAAAAGACACGTATTTTAACATTTTCAAAAATCCAGTGGGAGGGGAAAAAAGGGTGGTTGAATACTTTTAAATACTCTATGCAGCTCCTCTCACAGTCAGGCCTCACACACACCCTCACTGCTCCAGCATGTCTGCTTCCCTCTCACAGACAGGGCTCACACACTCCCTCACTGCTCCAACATGTCCGCTTACCTCTCACAGCCAAGCCACACACTCCCTCACTGCTCCAGCATGTCTGCTTCCCTCTCACAGACAGGGCTAAAAACACTATCTCACTGCTCCAACATGTCCACTTGCAACTCACAGCCAAGCCACACACTCCCTCACTGATCCAGCATTAGGGTTGCCACCTTTTCTTGAAGCCAAACCCCAACACTAACAATGCGTAGCAAAATATTGTTGCTGCTCACCGGTATACGCTCAGTCACACACATATACATGTCCTTCCCTTTCACATCACATTTTAGTCGACTTTCACCCCCAAACCTCAAATCAGACCTTTTAGCCCCCAAATCAGACCCTCTCACTCTGAACCACAAATCAGGTCCTTTAATCTGCAAATAAGCCCCTTTCACCCCAAACATCCTCACACTGTACACATACAGATGAGAGTGGGAGAGAAAGGGGGTGAGAAGAAAAGGGGGAGAGGGGTGACAAGGGGGAGAGCGAGACAGGAAGAGGAGTGACAAGGCGAGAGAGGGTGACAAGGGGGAGAGAGTGAGAAAAGGGGAGAGGGGTAACAAGGGGGAGAGCAAGGTGGGAGAGGGGTGACAAGGGGGAGAGCGAGGCAGGGAGAGGTGACAAGGGGGAGAGCGAGGCAGGGAGAGGGTGACAAGGCGGGAGAGGGGTGACAAGGGGAGAGAGTGAGAAAAGGGGAGAGGGGTAACAAGGGGGGAGAGCAAGGTGGGAGAGGGGTGACAAGGGGGGAGAGCGAGGCAGGGAGAGGGGTGACAAAGGGGGAGAGCAAGGCAGGGAGAGGGGTGACAAGGCGGGAGAGGGGTGACAAGGGGGGAGAGAGTGAGAAAAGGAGGAGAGAGGGTGACAAGGGGGAGAGGGTGACAAAGGGGGAGAGGGGTGACAAGGGGGCAGAGAGTGAGAAAAGGGGGGAGAGGGGTGACAAGGGGGAGAGGGTGACAAGGGGAGAGAGTGAGAAAAGGGGGAGAGAGTGAGAAAAGGGGAGAGGGTGACAAGGGGAGAGAGAATGAGAAAAGGGGGAGATGGGTGACAAGGGGAGAGAGTGAGAAAAAGGGTGAGAGGGGTGACAAGGGGGAGAGGGGTGACAAGGGGACAGAGAGGCAGGGATAGGGGTGACAAGGGGGAGAGAGAGGCAGGGAGGGGGAGAGGACTTGCAAGGGGGAGAGGGGTGACAAGGGGAGAGAGTGAGAAAAGAGGGAGAGGGGTGACAAGGGGAGAGAGTGAGAAAAGGGGGAGAGGGGTGACAAGGGTCAGAGAGGCAGGGATAGGGGTGACAAGGGGGAGAGAGGCAGGGAGAGGGGTTACGGCGGAGAGGGGTTACGGCGGAGAGGGGTGACAAGGGGGAGAGGGTGACAAGGGGGAGAGAGGCAGAGGGGGAGAAAAGGGGAGAGGGTGACAAGGGAGAGGGGTGACATGGGGAGAGAGGCAGGAGAGGGAGAAAAAGGGGAGTGAGAAAGGACAGAGGGGAGAGGGGTGACAAGGGGGAAAGGGGGAGTGGGGGGGAAGGAGTGAGAGGGGGAAGGAGTGAGAGGGGGAAGGGGAGTGAGGGGGAAAGGGGGAGTGAGAGGGGGAAAAGGGGGGGAGAGGGCAATGTGATGAGAAAAAGGGGGTTGGAGGGGGAAGAGGTGAAAAGGAAAGGGGGACAGTGAGAGGGAGATGAGAAGGGTGAAGAGGGAGGAGGACTAGGGGCAAAGGGATGGAGGAGGAGAGAGAGCTGCACTAAAGTACAACAAAGCACACACCTGCCTTAGAGTAGAATGTGGATGTTCTGGATTGTAGGAGGATGAAAGCCTTTGTTTGGTCCATTCATTCAGTTTATATATTATTTCATACCAATTTCAGCACTTTATGTTCTGTACACATGATTAAAAAAATTAAATGTTAAGGAAGACAAATGTGAATGAAGGAGGGCAGACGCGACACACGATAACAATCCATGTATGTCAGTCAATACATCTAAAGCAACCGTGCAGAAAATAATTTGAATTACCGTATGAACCACATATCCAGAGGTGATGTAAATTCTAATTAGATATTGATTCATATTTGAATAAAAATACCACAGTACAAGACAATATGTAAAATAACATCACAATCTGACAGGAAAAATTACAACTTTCACAAGTATTAGATGCAGTCAGTATAAATCCTGCCCAAAACAAAGGAAATCAGGCACATTATTACATTAAGTGCAAGGTTTCTGCTAGAAAAGCAGCCTTTCTCAAGCATTTCCCCGGCAACTGCATTAACAAGGCCTCAGTTTTTCCTCTTAAAAAAAGTAAAAAAATAGAGTTTCCTTTTTCTTGTCGTTTAGGGGGACACTAAGAGGGAGATGAGAAGGGTGAAGATGAGGAGGACTAGGGGGGGAAGAGACAGAGTCCTGTTCTGCTAGAGTCCTTGCAGCAGCTCCTCATTCCTTCCTTGCTGTCCCAGCAGTTCCACATGTCACAGCCAGCAAGCACATGGTCTGGAGCATGTGAGGGAGCAGGGTGATGATAGGAGGAGGCAGAGTGGGGAGGAGACGCCACTGCAGACCACCCCCACACAGCCAGTGACTGGTGGAGTGTTTCTTCACTCACGCAGCCTGCATGTGAGTGAAGAATCATTCCAGGATCCAAGCGGAGGCAGAGTCATGTGTCCGGGTGACAGGTGATCCCAAACCCGGACACATGACCCGAAAAACGGACAGTCCGGGTCAAAACCGGACGGGTGGGAACCCTATCCAGCATGTCTGCTTCCTTTTCACAGCCAGGCCTAACACGCACCCTCAATGCTGCAGCGTGGGAGAACCTGTGATATTATTGCAGAACCTCAGCCCACCTAAGCTCTGTAATGGCAGCAGATTGCAAAGTAAAAGCACTCCACAGAAATGTGATTGAGGCTATGGTGCTAACCAGATCTGGCCGGGGGAGTCAGTGTTCATACCACGAATACCTCTTTTACCTTTATCTTATCCATTTCAATTCAAAACGCTTCAGTTCACCCTAAAGGTTTGTTTTTGTGATGACCATCAACAAGTCTCTGTGGCAGACTTTGAAGGTATCGGGATTGATCTAAAAGACGTCTGCTTCTCACATGGACATTTTTACATTGCCTGTTCCAGAGTGAGCTCACCTCGGTTTGTATTTACAACACAAAACAATTCATGGACGCAAATGAATGAAACAACTTTGTTTTGTATCCAATACGCCCTGACTAACGCCTGCAATAAACATTACTTATTACTTTAACACATCAACCTGTAAATTATATTTTGTACAGTTTGAACAAAGAAAACTCATGTATTTTTAAAAAAAAACTATTTTAACAAATCCCAAAGTCCACGCAGGTGAAGTCGCGGGCAAAAGCTAGTGTAATATATACTCTGACCATTAACCCTGTCACTGCTGAGCCATCTCCACCCTGTGAAAAATAATTGTTTCGTTTTTATTTTATTATTTATAATTTTGTCTCTAAACTGAATATGGTCATGTTGGGTATCATTGGAAAGGCCAGACTCTGCTTTTTCCAATGACATCTTGACTTAATGACATAATGATGGAAAATCCCAGTACAGTACAGATTCAATCTCTTTCTGTATTTCCCATACACAGCCATTATGACACCTACAGATACTATTTTTGTATTCTATTGGTATTTTTTGGAAGCTGCATCGCTAATAATCTCATTATAATCATCATAGCAAATCTCCATAAGCAGGAGATCTCACCATTTTATTATTTATCTTTATTACAGTTAGTGTATCTAACACAAAGGTCTTTTCTGTCTGTATGAGAATGATGCAGACCCCGTTTGAAATTGTGTTCGATAAGGGACACCATCTAGAGCTCAGAATCTAAAGGAGAAACGTACAGATGAAAAATAAAAAATTAGCAAATTAAAAAAATTCAATTTTTTAGCTCTCAGAATAACAATAATGTCTCTGCAAAACGTCCCATACTAACCCCACATTTAATTATTAACTTCACAACCCACGTTTCAAATAAATGTCATGTTAAAAAAGTTTCCACAAAAATCACTTTGTAGAGAAGGGGTTAAACATCACCTAGAAGGACAGCTTTCAAACCCTGGTATTAAGCCCTTCACTGCTGAGCTCCTTTTGACCTTTTTGCTCATCATGTTTAAGATCGATTCGGAGTCAAGTTTTATTGTACGACCCAGACAAATTATATATCCTTTTTTTCGGCAGATTCATAATATATCATTTTTATATGAAAAACAAAAATTGGTGGTGTTGCGCTAAAAGAAATAAAAAACGTAATAAACTTGTGTATGGTCTATTTTGAAGGCAATGATATACTGCACAGCAAAAAGAGAAAGAAAGTTCTATTTCTCAATAGTTCGTTCAATGGATATCCAGTCTCTGTTGTAGAAAGGATTTTCAGTAAAATCTTCCAAAACTTTGGAACGAATGACCACTTCTTTGGTGAGTCTTCATTAAAAAGTATGTATCTCGGAAAAAGAAAAACTCGATAGTGTTATACCGTTTATTAATGTGTATACAAATCTACTGACATAATATACGTACAGAAAAAGAGATAGTGGGTTTAGGATTTGATCTCACCCACTGCCAGATAAAACATCACGTCCCAGTCAAGCCTCTATAGACAAAACCACCTGGAGCTCCCGGGCTGCTTCCAAGGTGGTCACTCGATACCAAAGGTGGGACCGCGATGATAAAGTGACGTAGTGCTGACGCGTTTCGCCCCGCCCACGGGACTTCATCAGATGCTCTGATGAAGTCCCGTGGGCGGGGCGAAACGCGTCAGCACTACGTCACTTTATCATCGCGGTCCCACCTTTGTATCGAGTGACCACCTTGAAGCAGCCCGGGAGCTCCAGGTGGTTTTGTCTATAGAGGCTTGACTGGGACGTGATGTTTTATCTGGCAGTGGGTGAGATCAAATCCTAAACCCACTACCTCTTTTTCTGTACGTATATTATGTCAGTAGATTTGTATACACATTAATAAACGGTATAACACTATCGAGTTTTTCTTTTTCCGAGATACATACTTTTTAATGAAGACTCACCAAAGAAGTGGTCATTCGTTCCAAAGTTTTGGAAGATTTTACTGAAAATCCTTTCTACAACAGAGACTGGATATCCATTGAACGAACTATTGAGAAATAGAACTTTTTTTCTCTTTTTTGCTGTGCAGTATATCATGCCTTCAAAATAGACCATACACAAGTTTATTACGTTTTTTATTTCTTTTAGCGCAACACCACCAATTTTTGTTTTTCATGTTATATGCTTTCTGAATTTGGTGGATATCAGGGTGGTGTTTTTTTTGCTGCTCATTGTTTTTGGGTGTTTCCATCATTTTTATATGTATAAATCATGTCCTGCCAGAATGCTATAACAAAAAGTATTAAAAAAATTGAATTTCTGGAGGTCGTGGCCGGCTGCTGATGAAGAAGAACGCGTGTCACTGGAGCTCAGACCTATCCTTCTCTATATGAGTTCCTTTGAAGCTGGGCCGGTGAATTTTAACTTCCATCGGTGTCGTGTTGTCTGGTTGTGATGGGCCGGACACCCCCGTTTTCGGTTCGCATTCGAACTCAAACATTAGAAAAAGTTCGAACGCAATTCGAACGCAATGCAAGTCAATAGGGCTCAAAAATTCGAAAATTACGGTCCCCTCCAGAGGGCATATGTTCAAGATATTGGTCATAATAGGTGTATAGGGGTCCGAGTAGTGCCCTGGGGGACAGGAAACAATGAAAAACTAATTTTAAAAAAAATTGGGAAAAATTAAGATCTTAACGTAAACATTAACGCTCACTTGCGTGAGCATTAACGTTTGCTGCGGTGTTCACCGCATAATACAATCCAAATGCAAACGGGTTAAGTAACCCATTTACATTTGGTACCTTGTGCTTTTCAGTGCGAGGTTACTGTACTTTGTGCTCCCTATACTTAACATGGGGAGCGCAAAGTGTTAATCAGCGCTGGGTTACAAAATTCCAACGATGATTAATGTCTGTCTGTGGTTAGCGGAAAGTTAACCAGAGCCAGGACTTGGTGTGAAAGGATTCCGCTTTAACACCAGGTTAAAAAGTAAAAAAATTAAATCAGATACTCACCTCCTGTCCCGCGGCTCCGACCACGGCTCCGACCGCATCCTCCGTCCGGTGGGAGCAGGGAAAGACTGGGGGGAAAAAGTCCCCCCAGTCTCTCCCTGCATATCACTACGAGGACCCAGGGGAGGATTCAGACACATGTTTCGGGGGTGGCAGTTTTGGCCAAAAGCTGGTGTTGTGTTTGCAGTGACAGGTGGATATATTTGCCCCCAGCTCACATGGATATATTTGCCCCAGATCACATTGATATATTGCACCCAGCTCATATGGATATATTTGCCCCCCAGCTCTCACCTTCTCTGCTACTAGGCCCCTCCGCAGTCGTTCCGAGTATATGCCGGCCGTTCCTCTCCCTATGAGCAGTCCCCGGGACGCAGCTTGGCTGCTCATTGGGAACCACCTGACCAGCGCAGCCGTGTTCTCGCAAGATCGCAGAGTTCACGTGAACTCCGCAATCTCGTGCGCTGGTCAGGTGGTTCGTATCCCAGGTGAGCGGCCAAGCTGCATGCTGGCTGTGGTGGCCGCTCGTAGAGAGAAAAGCTATTTTCTCCTATGGACTCCATCGAGTGGATGCTCGCGGCTGTGCTCAGCGCTGCCATGAGCATCCAGGATTTTTATGCGCAGCATTTTTTGCACCTGCATTGTAATCCAGCGGTAAAACACGGGCGCAAGGGGGAAAACTGCGGGCCCAGTTTTTCCTCCCTTGCGCCCATGTTTTAATGCTGAGAATGTAATTTAGCCCAAGGTGTGGGAGATGTTTTAGCAGCAAGGTGTGGGAAATGTTTAATCCCATAGGCTTCAATGTTAAAAATATTCCCGTTTTAATTCAATATCTAATAAACCGTTGCTTATAATATTCTGCAGTAAAGAGTCTCTTTATTTTTAGATTTTTTAGGATCTTTTAACCCTTTCGCTGCTGAGGCTTTTCACGCCTCTGTGCTGAGGTCATTTTTACCGGTTTTGCTCATCATGTTTAAACGTGTTTTAAGGCTTATTTTAGTATATGACCCAGACATATTATATATCGTTCTTTCCGTCAGACTCGGCAGATTCATAATATGTCATTATTATATGTATACGTCATGACCTGTCTGTATATTATAACAAAAAATGCAATAAAATATGATTTTTCAATAATTTACAATGTGTAAAGTGGTTTTTTTTCACATTTTAACATGCGAGCAATTGCGGTTATATTTTGTATGGGGTGCGCTTGTTAAAAAGATTAGAGATGGGGTCTCGTTACATTTTTTTTGGGGGAAAATTACACGATTTTTAACAAACGCACTGCATACAAAAATCGTTAGTGCAGCATCATTGTTCACATTATAATTGAAATGGGAACAATATTGCTGCATTAACAAACCAAAAGAAAGAAAAAAACTTGTTTATTTTTTTTTTATATATATATTTTTTTTACAATTTTTTTTCACATTTGTGTTTGGTATCGTTGGAACGGCCATGCTCTGGCCGATCCAACGATACCAAACTTTAACCCCTAGCTGCCACAGATCGGGAGATAGGGGATTCATTGGAATCCCTATCTCCACCGTTGGTGGCAGCTAGGGGTTAACTCCAGGACTGGCGTCATCGTGCAATGCACGATGACGCCAGTCCTCAGGGGGAGTTCCCGGAGGCTTGGCCGACATCCAAGATGTTGGCCAGCTCCGGGAAAGGATCACGAACCGGTGCTTTTCAGCGCCGATTCGTGATCCGGCTCCCCAGGGGTTAATGCCAGGTACCATTTGGAAGGGCAGGCTGTGCCCTTCCAAATGGTGCCTGGGTTAACCCCCGCACCACCGCCGATCGGGAGGGAGAGAGGTCCGAAGGACCTCCCCCCCTCCCTTTCAGGTGCCTCCTCCGCACATGCGGGGGGGCCGCCTGAATTAGGTGTCATCGCGCCGCCGTGATGACACCTAATTTCACCGGCGGCGGTTCCGGATGCTGGGCTGACATTGAGGATGTCAGCCCACACCAGGGGGGCCAGCGATCGGCCGGAACTCGGCCGAACGCTTACCCCAAAGTGTGGATGCGCTCAGCGCGTCCGTCGCATGGAAGGTGACATGCGGTTGGACGCGCTGAGCGCGTCCATAGCATCGAAAGGGTTAAGCATTTTTTTTTTCTAGAACTTTCCTAGAACAGCCCGAAAAGTTTGAAGTTCGCAAACCTTCAAATGGCCGATAGACATGTGCACAGCACAAAATTTCGTTTTGAACTAATGGATTAGTCCTAAAATGCAATTTATTTAGTTACTAAAGAAATTCGTTTTCAGTTCTTTAGTATGAAAACTAATTTCATTCATCCGAAAACCAATGGATACAATTACTATTGTAGTGGCTCCTCAGAGGGCTGAGATCGCTGCTTGTTACAGTATCTCTCACTCTCAGCACAATGTGGGCCATATTACATAGTTGGTGCTAACATAACCAGAGCTGTTGTAAACTTCCAGAGCCATTATAGCCTATGGAGGTTTTCAGTTTACAACAGCTCTGGTTAAGTTAGCACCAACATTGTAATACTGCCCCGTGTCAGGTAAAGCTGTTACAGTAACTGACTGCTGCTCATCACAGCGCTCAGAGTTTCAGTAAAACTAGTAAATAATATTTTTATATATATAAGAGGTTAGAACAATATTATTTCCTTGTTTTTACTGAAACTCTGAGCACTGTTACAGTCAGTTACTGTAACAACTGAGCCTGATACATTGTACTGAGAGATAATGTAACAAGCAGCCGATCTCAGCGCTCACAGCCACTGGATTTAAGGGCTGAAAAAAAAGGATTCTCTCTGTATAATGTTTAGAACATCCTCCTGCATTAATTAATACCCCTCTCTGTATAATGTATACAACATCCACCTGCATTAATTAATACCCCTCTCTGTATAATATATAGAACATCCTCCTGAATTAATTAATGCCCCTCTCTGTATAGAACATCCTCCTCAATTTATACCTTTGTCTGTATAATGTATATAACATCCTCCTGCATTAATACCCCTCTCTGTATAATGTATAGAACATCCTCCTGCATTAATTAATGCCCCTCTCTGTATAGAACATCCTACTGCATTGGCATGTGGAGGGTGCAGATCTTCGGATGTTGCGATGTTGCGCTCTTCATTGCTGGTCTCCTTCACTCATCAATGTAATATCACAAAAAGGACTGAAACTAAAATGTAGTGCATTTTATTTTAGTTTCTTTCGTTTTTGTACTGAGCAGTTTCGTTTCTCTTGAGTCATACGAAAACTAAATTATCCCAAAATTCTGACTAAATCGTTTTAGTACTAAAACGAATGCACATGTCTAATGGCCGATGAAAATGAACTTGGAACTGATTTGAAAAGGCAGCCCTACTGTCTGGGGCCTGTTATGCCTCCCCGACCTATATATATATCAAAAGGATGAGAAAATGGAAAAAGAAAACCGTTTAACAGTCTTTCAAGATAAAAGGGCTGAACAAACTCACTATCAAGCACTTTCTGTTGATTTTTTTTAAATCATAACATTAATTGGAAACATGGGAATTGAAATAAACAATACAGGGTAAAACAGACATTTTCCACAGAAATTGTTATTATGAGATAAATAACAAAAATTTAAATAACACAAATTTGCTAACTTTTAATTTTCCATGAATTGGTTTATCCTTTACAGGAATATTACTGGGAGGAAACGTTCTAAACTCTAGATGGCATCCCTTATCTGGCACAATGTAACACGGGGTCTGCATTATAAGCATACAGGCAGAAATGACCTTTGTCAGTAAATATGCTGCAGACAGATAATAAAATGGTGATCTCCTGCTTATGGGGGTTTGTAGTGATCATAATGAGATTATTAGTAATGCAATATCTGTACGTGCTGCAGAATGACTGTGTATGGCAATTACAGCAACACCTTGTATCTGTATGTGCTGCATAATGCCTGTGTATGGCAATTACAGCAACACCTTGTATCTATATTTGCTGCATAATGCCTGTGTATGGCAATTACAGCAACACAGTGGCATAGCGTGGGGGGGGCCTCGGGGGCGGTCGCCCCGGGCGCAATTTTCTTAGGGGCGCAAAATTTCAAAAGAAATTTGAACCAATAATATTTTCCAGCTGGGATCAGCAAGGTGTCCGCTCACCCCCTGCTGGAAAATATTAGTGGTTCAAATTTCTTTTGAAATTTTGCGCCCCTAAGAAAACTGGTGTCCGTGAGTGGCCCTTGCACGGGCAGCCTCCAGTTTTGCGGCGCCCGCAGTGACTTAGCACTCAGCATCCAGAAGGAGGACCAGGACAGAATATTCTGGTCCTGTACTGACTCCTCCTTTACGCTGACATGAGTCACGTGAAGCAGCGCAGCATTATCAGATGGAACACCCTGTACCACGCTTCTCAGCCCCCCTTGAAGCCCTGCGCCAGCCCCCCACCACTGGCAGCCCTGCAGCCGCTGAACAGGAAGGAGGGAGGGAGGCGTCTGCCCTGCAGTACATTTAAAATCTGATCTCCACTAAGCCCCCTGGACAGCTTGACCCCAGCTACTTCACACAGGTAGGCAACACTGTGTGACACCAGAGCAGCGTGACCAACACACAGTGTGTGGGCATGGGGAGAGGATGACTGGAGGTTCAGGGACAGAATGATTGGGGATACTGGGAGAGAGTGACTGGGGGTACTGTGAGAGAAAGAGTGACTGGGGTACTTGAGGGAGTGACTGGGGTACTGGAAGAGGGTGACGGGGTACTGGGAGAGGGTGACGGGGTACTGGGAGAGGGTGACTGGGTATAGTATGAGAGTGGAACTATGCTAGGGTATACTGGGACAGGGTGACTGGTAGCAGTGGCATAGCATGGGGGGCATGTATGTTTCATTTTTTTATTATATCAGTATTTTGTTAATATACAATACATGTGGGGTAAGGGGGTCGATACTCTACTGGTGGAAGGAAATCAGGGTGTGTTACTGTGTCCACAGGTTGGGGCGCACAATTCTTGCCTTGCCCCGGGCGCCGAGAACCCACGCTACGCCACTGCAGCAACACCTTGTATCTGTAGGTGCTGCATAATGCCTGTGTATGAGAATTACAGCAACACCTGGTATCTGTATGTGCTGCATAATGCCTGTGTATGTGAATTACAGCAACACCTTGTATCTGTACGTGTTGCATAATGCCTGTGTTTCTTTCCTTTCGGATTGTTTTGATTCAGTGATTCAGATCATTTCGGTGATTCAGATCATTTTGGCGATTGGGATCATTTCAGGTCATTCGGATCAGTTGGTTTGTCGGGTTTTTTATGAGTTATTTTGTTGTTTATTGCTTATTTAAGAATGGGAAGTAGATTACTACCAATAGAATAAGTTTCTTTACTTATTTATTCTTTTAGGATTTTTTAGGCATTTTTTTGAAAAAAAAGAAGCTAAAAACTAACTGATCAAAAAATGAATTGATCCGAATCAATGAATCGATCTCCAGAGAGGTGCTGCCCGGCAGTGTGTGGATTCATATGCTGCATAGGTTAAAAAGCCTTGTTTCTTTAAAAAAAGTTAGGAAACCTAAAATTTCACCCAAAAAATTCCTAAAAAATCCTAAAAGAATAAATAAATTGTAATCTGCAAGGAGAAACTGAGGGACTTTTTCCCCCAGTCTCTCGCTGCACCCGGTGGACAGAGGAGGTGGTTGGAGCAGCGGTCCTCGCCATGGGATAGGAGGTGAGTATCTGATTCATTTTGGGGGGTTTTTGCTGGTGCTAACGGATTCTGCAGCAGTGGAATCCATTAGCACCAAGTCCAGGCTTTGGATAACGTTTCAGTAACCGCAGCCAGATGGTAATTAGTAGGGATGCACCGATACCACTTTTTTAAGACCGAGTACGAGTACCGATACTTTTTTCAAGTACTCACTGATACTGAGTACCGATACTTTTTTTATGTCATGTGACCACTTTCCAATAATAACAGAACTCATATAAAAATGCCCCCAGCTTTCATAGATATGCCCCCAGCTCATGGATATGCCCCCCAGCTCATGGATATGCCCACCAGCTCATGAATATGCCCCAGCTCATGGATATTCCCCCCAGCTCATGGATATGTCCCACAGCTTTCATGGATTATGCCACAGCTCTCATGGATATGCCCCCAGCTCTCATGGATATGCCCCCAGCTCTCATGGATATTGCCCCCAGCTCATGGATTATGCCCCCCAGCTCATGGATTATGCCCCAACTCATGGATTGCCCCAGCTCATGGATATGCCCCAGTTCATGGATACTGCCCCAGCTCATGGATATGCCCCCCAGCTCATGGATTTGCCCCAGCTCATGGATATGCCCCAGCTCATGGATTTACCCCCCAGCTCCTGGATTTACCCACCAGCTCATGGATATGCCCCAGCCCATGGATACTGCCCCAGCTCATGGATATGCCCCAGCTCATGGATAGGCCTCCCAGCTTTCATGGATTATGCCCCAGCTCATGGATTGCCCCAGTTTATGGATATGCCCCCAGCTCATGGATATGCCCCCCAGCTCGTGGATATGCTCCCCAGCTCGTGGATATGCCCCCCAGCTCACCTGGAGCTCTCCGTTCATACTTACCTTCCTGAGCGACGACGGGAAAGTCTTCGCGCGTGCGCTTGTTGGAAGGCCACCAGCCGCGATCACGTGGGACCATGTGATCGCGGCTGGGACCTTCCAACGAGCGCACGCACAGAAACTTTCCCGGCGTTGCTCAGGAAGGTAAGTATGATCGCGGAGAGCTCCAGGTGCCCGTCCGAATGCTCTATCGGCATCGGACAGGCCCTGCAGTTGCTCACCGCTTTCATACTTACCTTCCTGAGCAACGCTGGGAAAGTTTCTGCGCGTGCGCTCGTTGGAAGGCCCCAGCCGTGGTCACATGGTCCCACGTGATCACGGCTAGGGGCCTTCCAACAAGCGCACGTGCGAAGACTTTCCCGGCGTCGCTCAGGAAGGTAAGTATGAACGCGGTGAGCAGCTGCAGGGCCTGTCCGAATGCCAATAGAGCCTTCGGACAGCTGCCCCAGCCCCTCGGATGCCGGCTTCCGGTATCGGGGAAAATATTAGGGGTACTGCACGAGTACCAAGTACTCCTGCAGTACCCGGTATCGGCACCGATACCGAAACTAGTATCGGTATCGGTGCAACCCTATTAATTAGCGTTACTATATTATAATACTAACGCTAATTAACTCTTTGCGCTCCCCATGTTAAGTATAGGGAGCGCAAAGTACATTAACCTCGCACTGAAACTGCAAGATCCCAGTCGCTAATGGGGTAATTTTACATTGTCATGTTTGGTATCATTGGAAAGGCCATGCTCTGGCTGTTCCAATGATACCAAACATTAACCTTTAGCTGCCTTGGATCGGGAGATAGAGGCTTCATTGGAATCCCCTATCTCCACCATAGGCTTTTTTTCTGTAGCTGACATTTTTAATATTATTCTTAGGACCTTATATATTATTTCCAGGCATTTTCATGCAGTGTTTTTTTAGCAAACAGCTGTTAAAAGTTGCTTAACCAGGTGATTAATTCCATCTCTTCTTTTACTCCTTCTGAAACACACACATCCTCTTCTCCGTGCTGGTAAGAGGCACAAGTCACTAAGGGTTAATTAATTACTGTGATTTTTTGAATTTGATCCCAAAGGAATTTATACGTAACAGGAGCAAAGATAAGTTGCTGCTTGTCTCTATGAAATGACTCCTAGAGGTTTGTAAATTCATTCTTTGATTCCCCAGAATTTCAGTGTTCTGAATAAACACACACATTGAAAGTCTCTCTTGATGTGTCACGGTAATAACAACAACAAAACAGTTGTATCTCTTCCATGTGGTTTTACAACTTATTTTCTTCCTCTTTCTTGTGGTTTAATTTGGAGAAGAACTTCCCAGGTTCACTGCAAACCAAATGTCTTTCTAGATAGTATCTATTGACCGATAGATACTACCTAGAAAGACATTTGGTTTGCAGTGAACCTTGGAAGAGTACTTTTTTATCTTTTTATTACAGTGAGGATTAGGGCAGCTATTTGCAGCTGGTTTTATGTCTCTCCAGGGTGCATGGAGAGACATTAAACAAAGGCTTTCATTTCTCCACATGGGACACACTAATCTGGTTTTAAAACAAAAGGTGTGAAAATGGTATTTTGATATGCTAATGAGTGTTTTTTCCATGCATTACAAATGTAAAATCGGGATAACTCGATTTTGGGTGTGAAGGGGTGGTTAAGATCTCAGACCACTTGAAGTGCCCTATGAGAATATTACAGAAAACTCCAAATTTAAGGGTAGGTCATTTCAGTGTTCTGTTCTCTGATTAACCCCTTAAGACTTGTCTGGTGTTTGGGGTAAGATGCATAGAATTATACAGCACTTCCTCAAGTTCTAGCTGAGGGTTGTGAAAGAAGGAAAGCTGCTGCGGATCTGCTTGGCTGGAGAGAAGGGACAGGCACTATAACAGGTTCAGGTCTGGTCCTCCATCCATTCACCAGACATCATACAGGAGCTCCTAATTTTACAGTAACTTTATACACACATAAATCATCTTTAATGCACGTCACACTGGTTATATGATCAGTTTATGCATCAGTCACTTTCCTTGGTGTTAGCAGCTTTCCGATAAATTTGATTTATATGTTTATTTTTTTATCACCATACTCGTGTTGTCCTTCCATTGTTCTCTGAGGTTGATCATGCTGTATGATCTAATCTGATTCTTCTTCAATAATCTGAGTTTATCACCAAGTCCAAGTACCAGCTGGGTGGAGTAAAGGTAACATCACTGCTCTATGACTGTAGAGACTGTTAAAAAATAAATTAAACAAATCAAATCAGTTTTCCTATTTTGTAATTACCAAAACAGGAATTCCAAAAACCCCTGAAAGTTCCTTCTCAAATAAGAAAATGAAGAAAGACACGCGCTTACGCTATAGCGGAGACATTAAAATCAGCTACACACAATGTACAGCTTTCATCATGTCTGACTATTCTTTGTTAGACAGATCTATTTATTAGATTTCAAGCATCTTATAGCCAATCAGTGTACAGATATTATTTTTTATATATATATATATTTATATATTTCCACGTCAGAGTTTGGCCAGCACAGTTAGCATACAAACACTTATTATTATCATATATGATTCAGAGATTTTTTTTCTGACTTACAACTTTTGCGCACTTTCCTAACATTCCTAACAGGATCACGTGCCATAAAATGGGAGGGGGAAGGGGAAACCATAGCCCATTACATATTAACTACGGTACGTATTTGAATCACAATACATATATATTCATACAGGAAATTAAAAATATCTATCAATTCTTTCAGAGACACAGGTTTGAATCCCAGCCAGAGCATCTCTCCAGTAAGTGTCCTTAGGCAAGACACCTAACGGTACATACTCGCCACCCAGGATATACTTGAAAATGAGAGAAATCTTAATGTATCCTTCCTGGTAAAAATACTTTCTCAAAAAAAAGAAAAGTCAGCAGCCGTTGATCTCATAGCAAATACATGACACCCTGTATGTCTGAGTGTCTCATAGAATCCATAACTCACTGTGGATCTGTACACTGTGACATCATTTCCTTAATACGCAACATAATTTGTGTCATTACCAGCTCTCTGAACCTCCTGCTTGCACCAAGCTCTTCAGGTCTATGTTGTTTTGTTTCCCAATCCATTACGTCCCATAATAAATTTTCATTTTTTTTTAAGATAAATAATATGTCCTATATGTAAGCAGATCATTTCCCATATTTAGTTTTCAATGCCATCTTTTACAGAACGCATCCTCCTCAACTCAGTTGTTAGATCCTGGAATCTTGCCTGGAAAGCCTTTGTTATCGCTCATATTAAATTATTAAAAAATACAGTAGATTCAAAAATCTTAATAAAAATGCAATAAACACACACACAGATATACAGAAAGGCATGGCCCATCATTATGAGATAATATTGTCACCGGCACGGGGGAGACCTCCATCCAGTGCAGCGCATGTTGTATAGAGCAGACCTGGTGTTATCAGGACACAGGTTGCACTGAGGAGAGGCCTGGACTCATCATCTGTCATTTAACACGGCTTCTATAATGAAACAAAATAGAAGCATCTGTTCTCAGATTGTTATAATCAATGAAAGCAGAGTCATACCTCTAGTTATTACTCTAACTTATAGTTATTATTTTACGTTATTATATTACCGGGCTAAATAAAAAAAATATTTTTAAGCCTAAAACTTTTAGAGTGATTTTGGCTGCTATTATGTATTAATCTATATGTCTGAGTGTTCACATATATATATATACACACACACACAACAATCAAAACTCCTGCACTTACACAGGGTTATTCAGAGAACAAAAAACAGCAGTGAAAAGTTGCCGAAATGCCCTGCCATTCGGTGGTTTCATACGACAGGTTTATTCAGGCGATTCCCATAGGCTTCAATGTTATAAATATTACCGTTTTAATTAAATATCTAATTATATTATTAGTATTATTATTTTATTTTGCAGCAAAACGTCTCTTTATTTATAGATTTTTTAGGATATTTTAGGCATTTTTCGGTATTTTTTTGCGAAGAAAAAATTCAGTTTTTTTAAAATCGTTTCTTCTTTTTAGGCTGGGGTCAGACGAGCGTGATTTCTACGGGCTGTACGTCCGTGCAGTACGGACATCGTCAGTACGGATGACGCAGTAGTGGTCACACAGTCCGTTTTTTCACTGAAGTTATTTTTGACGGATGTAGGAGGGAAAAATAAATTACAATGAAAAAACATTCTGTCCGTCAAAAATGCTGGACGTATAAATGCAGTCCGTCTGACCATGCTCCATCACTCACACACAAAGCTATGCAGACGTTGTGGACGCAGCGCACTCCGCACGTCCGTTCTAGCAGTATTACGTTCTTGCCTAACCTGCGTCCGTTTGCCGCGGCCGTTGTGCGTCCGCAGTTCAGTGCGGACGTACTTCATGTGTCAGGCTCCAATGGACTTTCTTTCATGCTATCACGGACGTACTTTTAGGCGCAATCACGGACGTGAACACTACGCTCGTCTGACACCAGCCTTATTATCATTCATTGGATCGTATATGTAAATTCCAGACTTTTTCGCTCAGTAGTTTCTTTGCAGATAGTGTTTCACTTTTCAAACATTCAAGCGTACTGTTTTTTTTTTTTTTTACTCCATTCGTCTGCTGTGTCGGCTTTTTCAGGCGGCTGCTCTGCACTGTGATCGGCTCCTGGTCGGGTTTCTCTGGCGTGTTCGGCTTCATCCAGATTTTGTGGGTTTCGGTGTGCCTTCCCCGGGTTTTGCGGTGAGTGTTTGTCGGGTTTGCGGTGGCTTTTCCCTGCATTACGGCGGCCCTGTGGTGCTTGCTGAATACACCGCAGTGTCGCAGGAATGGGATTGCCAAATTGCACTGAATTGAACATAACAAAAAGTCACCGAACGTGCAGTGACGTTTCGATTCTCTTTGAATAACCCTGATAGCACGAGCCAGATGGGGCTATAGAGACTAAGCCCAGCTTTATTAGAATCTCTCCTAAACAAATGTATATATGAAACCCAGCACTCACCACTCTGTATATATGTATCTACGAACATAGGAACCAGGGGCCTCAAAAAAAAATATACAGTATATATATTTTAGTATAACAAGGATACGCTCCAAGGATTTCAGTAAAAGCACCAACACTTTCAGGTCTATTCAAAGAAAGGTGAAACTCAGGAGAATTGGCCGGAGGAAAAGAACAGTCTAGACCAAATAGCCGATTTGGAAAGTGAGATAAATGGGAGAATTTTTCTGGTTTGGCTATTTTGACCTAGAGTTTTCACTTCTCCAGCCATTCTCCTGAGTTTCACTTTCTTTGAATAGACCTGTAAGTGTGTGTAAATATGCTTTAATAAATTTTGTTATTTTTTTATTGAGTACAGCCATCTGTTGGATTTTCTATATATATATTTATATGTGTGTATGTTAATAATGTTAAACACACAGCGCCTGTATAGGTCATTAATATCAGCAATAAAGCTACAGTGGCAAGAAAAAGTATATGAACCCTTTGGGATTACGTGGAGTTTTGCATGAATTGGTCATAAAATGTGCTCTGATCTTCATCTAAGTCACAACAATTTGAAAAACACAGTCTGCTTAAAATAATATAACTCAAACATTATATGTTTTCATGTGTTTATTGAACATAACATGTAAACATTCACAGTGCAGGGTGGAAAAAGTATGTGAACCCCTAGCCTAATGACTTCTCCAAGAGCTAATTGGAGCCAGGAATGAGCCAACCTTGAGTCCAATAAGTGTGATATTATTGGATGTGTTGCTGAAAGCTGTCCTGCCCGTTAAAAACACACACCAGTTTTGGGTTTACTGGTTTCAAGAAGCACTGCCTGATGTGAACCATGCCTAGCAGAAAAGAGCTCTCAGAAGACCTACGATCAAGAATTGTTGACTTGCATGAAGCTGGAAAGGGTTACAAAAGTATCTCCAAAAGCCTTGAAGTTCATGTGTCCACGGTAAGACAGACTGTCTACAAATGGAGAAAGTTCAGCACTGTTGCTACTCTCCCTAGGTGTGGTCGTCCTGTAAAGATGACTGCAAGAGCACAGCGCAGAATGCTTAATGAGGTAAAGAAGAATCCTAGAGTGTCAGCTAAAGACTTACAGAAATCTCTGGCACATGCTAACATTTTTGATGACACATCTACAATAAGGAAAACATTAAACAAGAATGGAGTACATGGGAGAACACCACGGAGGAAGCCATTGCTGTCCAAAAAGAATATTGCAGCACGTTTGAAGTTTGCAAAAGAGCACCTGGATGTTCCACAGCACTACTGGCAAAATATTCTGTGGACAGATGAAACCAAAATTGAGTTGTTTGGAAAAAACACACAACACTATCAGGGTTATTCAAAGAGATTCGAAAAGTCACCGCACGTTCGGTGACTTTTCGTTCTCTTCAATTCAGTTCCATTTGCCGATCCCATTTCGGTGACCCTGCGGTGTATTCAGCAAGCACCACAGGGTCCCCGAATTGCAGGGAAAAGTCACCACAAACCTGACGAAAACTAACCGCAAAACCCACCGAATGCACGCCGAAAACAAGCAAAAACATTAACCTTCGAAAAACCCGAGCAGGAGCCGATCACATGCAGCGAAGCTGCCGAACAGGAGCCGAATCACACAGAGCCGAAGCAGCTGAGACGCAGAGGAGGCAGTGAATGAATTAGCAAAACCGTTTGTATGAATCTGTGAAAATGAAACGCTGTTTGCAAAGAAACTACTGAGCGAAAATGTCTGAAATTTACACATGAGGTCCAGGGAATGATAATAAAGAGGGCTGTTACAGAAAAAAGAAGAAAACTTTAAAAAAGAAAAAAAATAGGACTTTTAAAAAAAAAAAAAAAAAAATGAAAAATGCTTAAAGTATCCTAAAAAATCTATAAAAGAAGAGACTCTTTACTGCAGAATATTATAAGAAACGGTTTGTTAGATATTGAATTAAAACGGGAATATTTTTAACATTGAAGTCTATGGGATTCTCCTGAATAAATTTGCCGAATTAAACCACCGAATGGCAGGGCATTAGGGGAACCTTTCACTGCTGGTTTGTGTTCTCTGAATAGCCGAAGCAGTGCTTTTTCATGGGGATTTCACTGCACTCGAACAGGCACCGAACAGGCACCGAACAGGCACCGTATGTTCAGGCAATTCGCTAGGATTTGGCGAATTGCCTGCTCTTTGGATAGCCGAATGGCCAGGAAAGGCAACCGAACGCTGATTTTCAGCGTTCGGTTACCTTTCTCAAGCAATTCGGAGCTCTTTGAATAACCCTGCAAGTGTGGAAAAAAAAAGGCACAGCACAACAACATCAAAACCTCATCCCCACTGTAAAACATGGCGGAGGGAGCATCATGGTTTGGGGCTGCTTTGCTGCCTCAGGGCCTGGACGGATTGTTGTCATTGATGGAAAAATTTATTCCAGAGTTTATCAAGACATTTTGCAGGAAAACGTAAGACCATCTGTCCGCCATCTGAAGCTCCGCAGAGGATGGGTGATGCAACAGGACAATGACCCAAAGCATACAAGTAATTCAACAAAAGAATGGCTTCAACAAAACAAAATTCGCCTTCTGGAGTGGTCCAGTCAGAGTCCTGACCTCAACCCGATTGAAATGCTGTGGCATGACCTTAAGAGAGCAATTCACACCAGACATCCCAAGAATATTACTACACTGAAACAGTTTTGGTATAAATGGGGATACCCTTATGGCGCTTCCCGGGTTCGTGTGTAGATGAATAGCGTGTGTGCTGCCAATAGGGGGTTGTAGCAGAGCCCTGTAACTGCTACCAAAATAATGAAGCGGGGAGGGTGGGTCCCGCTATATGGCGCTCCTCGCAAGAGAAAAGGTGGATATATCTGAAAGATCCCCTGATGGTTTAGGCTCCTATTTTCAGTAGGCGTCTCAAGGACAATGTATGTATAAAGTCCCTGCAGTGTATACCGTATGAGTTGAAATACAGCAGAATATACAGTGACAATGTATAAAGCCCCTGTAATGTAAACCGTATAGATTTATATACAACAATACATACAGAAACTATCAGAGTATATGGAAACGGCACTGTGGATATTAGTCCTTATCCAAGATTGCCATCTAGTGGCTTATTGGTGTACAACAGTGTCTTTAAAAAAGGGAAGAGGAAGAAAAAACAGTCTTTTGGTTCTCTCCTTCTGGAAAAGGACGTCTGTTATTCCTCCTTGTGTCCTGGTTCCCCTCTCCTGGTCTTGTGCCTCCAAGACAGAGAGTGGGGGTTAGGTGGGGAAGATTGAATCTTGAAAAAGTGGAAAACTGGATAGGTTTCTCAAAAACACTTACGTTTTGCTCTGTCTCCCAAAAGATCTTTAACCCTTTCGCTGCTGAGGCTTTTCCCGCCCCTGTGCTGAGGTCATTTTTTACCTGTTTTGCGCATCATGTTTAAACGTGTTTTTAAGGCTTATTTTAGTATATGACATCGACATATTATATATCGTTCTTTCCGTCAGACTCGGTAGATTCATAATATGTCATTATTATATGTATACGTTATGTCATGTTTGTATATTATAACAAAAAATGCAATAAAATATGTATTTTCAATAATTTAACAGCGTGTAAAGTGTTTTTTTCCACATTTTAACATGCGAGCAATTGCGGTTATATTTTGTATGGGGTGCGCTTGTTAAAAAAATTAGAGATGGGGTCTCGTTACATTTTTTTTTGGGGAAAATGACACCATTTTTAACAAACGCACCGCATACAAAAATCGTTAATGCAGCATCATTGTTCACATTATAATTGAAATGGGAACAATATTGCTGCATTAACAAAACAAAAAAAAAAAAAAAAGTGTTTATTTTTTTTTTTATTTATTTTTTATTTTTTATTTTTTTATTTTTCTTTTTTTTTTTTTTTTTTACAATTTTTTTTACTTTCATGTTTGGTATCGTTGGAACGGCCATGCTCTGGCCGATCCAACGATATCAAAATTTAACCCCTAACTGCCACGGATCGGGAGATAGGGAGTTCATTGGAACTCCCTATCTCCACAGTTCGTGGCAGTTAGGGGTTAATGCTAGGACTGGCGTCATCGTGCTACGCACGATGACGCCAGTCCTCTGGGGGAGTTCCCGGAAGCTTGGCCGACATCCAAGATGTCGGCCAGCTCCCGGGAAGGATCGCAAATCGGCGCTTTTCAGCGCCGATTTGCGATCCAGCTCCCCAGGGGTTAATGCCAGGCATCATTTGGAAGGGCAGGCTGTGCCCTTCCAAATGATGCCTGGGTTAAGCCCCTGTGAGCCGCCGATCGGGAGGGAGAGAGGTCCGAAGGACCTCCCCCCCTCCCTTTCAGGCGCCTCCTCCGCACATGCGGGGGGGGCGCCTGAATTATGTGTCATCGCGGGGGCGCGATGACACATAATAATGGCGGCCACTGCTCCGGATGCCGGGCTGACATCCAGGATGTCAGCCCGCACCGGAGGGGCCAGCGATCGGCCGGAACCCGGCCGAACGCTGACCCCAATGCGAGGACGCGCTGAGCGCGTCCTCCGCATACCAGCGGCAATGCTGAGGACGCGCTGAGCGCGTCCTTAGCATTGAAGTGGTTAAATTGTTTCACCGATGTGCCCCTTTCTGGTTCGCCTTCCTCTGCTCCTGCGATGTTCCTTTATAAAGTCAGACCTCCACGGATCCAACGTTGCCCTTCACTGGGTAACAGGATATTAGTGGGGTCTAAGGTTTCCTTAGAGTGAAAACGCTGGATGCAGGGATGCGGCTAAATAAAGGGTTTAATCTGGTAATCACAATAAAATAATGGATCAGGCAGTAAGTGTTCAGTAAAAGAGAATATGAACAAGTGAATAAAAAGGAGTCTTCCAAAACGCGTTTCGCTAGGTTCCACTAGCTTCATCAGTTGGATAGACTCCTTTTTGTAACACAGGAATTTATACAGAGGAAAAAAGGCCGAGTCTTTCACTTTCGTTTTCTGGATCGCGTGCGCGAAGATCCGTTTTCCTGTGGGTGCGTCTTCTCGTCCTCAGGTGATGACATCATCCTGGTTGTCCTCTATTCCAGCTGTGTTCTTAATCTGAGTGAGGGGTATTCGTTGTATACTTCTTGAGGGACCAACATGCGCTTTTACATAGAATTATTTAAAACATATGTTTGATAAAAAGTGCTTGTAGGTCTGGGAACACGGAAAATGGGCTTGGTGTAGAGAAACCATGGTTACACATCTGGACAAGGTACATGTTTAAAAATATAAATATAAAAAATATATATAAAAAATAAAAATAAATTTCGCCAAAGTAGGGGGAGGGGGCGGGGGGTAAGTGGTCCACCTCCATCTCAAACCCTGCAAACAATACTTTTTATCCAAAGTGAATAGCCACGCTGGTGTGTAGAATTCCACACTGGATGCTTATCAGAGGTAGTAGTGCATAGTAGCGCTTCATTACGGGATGTGGTATATACAGTGACCCATATATCCAAGCAATATGGGATATTGTTTAATTATGCCTTTCACCCGAATGGGACATGATTTCATGCACACTTTATCTAATATATATGTAATACAGGGAATGTGCAATATTATCCACTGTATATACCACATCCCGTAATGAAGCGCTACTATGCAGTACTACCTCTGATAAGCATCCAGTGTGGAATTCTACACACCAGCGTGGCTATTCACTTTGGATAAAAAGTATTGTTTGCAGGGTTTGAGATGGAGGTGGACCACTTACCCCCCCTCCCCCTACTTTGGCGAATTTTATTTTTATTTTTTATATATATTTTTTATATTTATATTTTAAACATGTACCTTGTCCAGATGTGTAACCATGGTTTCTCTACACCAAGCCCATTTTCCGTGTTCCCAGACCTACAGGCACTTTTTATCAATCATATGTTTTAAATAATTCTATGTAAAAGCGCATGTTGGTCACTCAAGAAGTATACAACGAATACCCCTCACTCAGATTAAGAACACAGCTGGAATAGAGGACAACCAGGATGATGTCATCACCTGGGGACGAGAAGACGCACCCACAGGAAAACGGATCTTCGCGCACGCGATCCAGAAAACGAAAGTGAAAGACTCGCGCCTTTTTTCCTCTGTATAAATTCCTGTGTTACAAAAAGGAGTCTATCCAACTGATGAAGCTAGTGGCAACCTAGCGAAACGCGTTTTGGAAGACTCCTTTTTATTCACTTGTTCATATTCTCTTTTACTGAACACTTACTGCCTGATCCCATTATTTTATTGTGATTACCGAGATTAAACCCTTTATTTAGCCGCATCCCTGCATCCAGCGTTTTCATTCTAAGGAAACCTTAGACCCCACTAATATCCTGGTACCCAGTGAAGGGCAACGTTGGATCCGTGGAGGTCTGACTTTATAAAGGAACATCGCAGGAGCAGAGGAAGGCGAACCAGAAAGGGGCACATCGGTGAAACAATTTAAAGATCTTTTGGGAGACAGAGCAAAACGTAAGTGTTTTTGAGAAACCTATCCAGTGTTCCACTTTTTCAAGATTCAATCTTCCCCACCTAACCCCCACTCTGTCTTGGAGGCACAAGACCAGGAGAGGGGAACCAGGACACAAGGAGGAATAACAGACGTCCTTTTCCAGAAGGAGAGAACCAAAAGACTGTTTTTTCTTCCTCTTCCCTTTTTTAAAGACACTGTTGTACACCAATAAGCCACTAGATGGCAATCTTGGATAAGGACTAATATCCACAGTGCCGTTTCCATATACTCTGATAGTTTCTGTATCTATTGTTGTATATAAATCTATACGGTTTACATTACAGGGGCTTTATACATTGTCACTGAAACAGTTTTGTGAAGAGGAGAGGTCCAAAATTACTCCAGATCGTTGTGCAGGTCTGATCTGCAACTACAGGAAACGTTTGGTTGAGGTTATTGCTGCCAAAGGAGGGTCAACCAGTTGTTAAGTCCAAAGGTTCACATACTTTTTCCACCCTGCACTGTGAATGTTTACATGTTCTGTTCAATAAAAGCATGAAAACATATAATGTTTGTGTTGTATTATTTTAAGCAGACTGTGTTTTTCAAATTGTTGTGACTTAGATGAAGATCAGAGCACATTTTATGACCAATTCATGCAAACCTCCACGTAATCCCAAAGGGTATACATACATACAAACATACTTTTTCTTGCCACTGTACATATTCATAAGGTGCAATTCCTAATATAGAATAAAGAAATGCTATTTAATCACCATTTTTTGAATGTTGCATTATTTATAAGTGGAATGCTGACTTACGTCTGACGTTCCTGTATCCCAGAATCCCACCCGGGATAACGATGCAGAACAAGATGAATCTAACTACGAGGATGACATAAAAAGTATGTGTTGATTGAGAACCTAAAGAAAAGATTTAAAGTTCATTAGAGAAATAAAAACCAGCTCGTAAAAGAGAAATATAAAATGTGAAACTAAGAAACAAATACTATAGACGTTATGGTAAGATTCTTACGTTGTGTACATGACACCAACATCTTAACAAGGTAAAGTCACTACTGTTTTGCTTTTAATTTATGACGACAAATAAAATGCATAGTAATTGATTTTGATATGGAGGTCATATCTCTTTAAAGTGCACCCGCCATCTTTTTTGGGGTTTTGATATGTGTTGGGCCCTATCACCTTGTATGTGCTAAAATGCCATCGCCAGAGAAAAAATGTAGCATGAGTCGCTAAAACTTAGCACCTGACGGCCTGCTGACAGATCATCTTGTCCGCGGCAGTCTGTGTACAAGGTCATTTTGGCACACGCTAAGGAAACTCTAAGACCCGGGCTGAGACCCAGCGCTAATGCTGTTGTGTACAGGATGGAACTGTTCTTTTCCAATGCAGAGTGCCGGGCTATACCTATCCCCCGCCCTCACTGGCTTGTATAAGTATGGACACATCCAGCGAAAAACCTCACACCCCTGCTAAAATCCTCCAAGTTGGCCGTATCATCCATGTTTATATGCACACATATATTAATTAAGGCTGATGGGCATTGCATGATAAATACCTCCCAACAGCATGTAGAATCATTACACTGCATTTAATAGATCCAAAAGGAAGGCCAGGTGAGCGACAATAACTTCCCTGCTGCAGCATATAACTAATACATGTTTCAGGGCAAGACTTATCCATGTGTCCCTTTAAAGATGGTCCACACGGTCACCCTAATAATCAACTGCTTACATACTATGAATAACCCCCAGCATAAAATGTTTAGGCAATATATTAGATTTAGGATACATGTGGATAAAGGATACATTTATAATAGAGCCGACTGCAACAGCGACATTGCTGACCAGATCCATTACAATGGTGTATGGGGCCAAGAGAGCACCTGTGCTGCATTCCTTTCAATTGCCTATTAATTATCTGTTAATTTCCTGTTAATTTTGGGCGAGGACCTGTTTTTTTGGGTTATTTTGGAGTTAGCATCAGGGTTGATTGGCGTCAGTCCAGATATTAGCGCAGGCGGCAATGATCTGTTAACTACAAAAGCGCTAAAGATCTCTAGCTTGCCCATGTTAAGTATAGGATGTGGTAAGTACAGTAAGCTCGTGCTACGAATCGCTAATAGCAAAGCGCTAACAGGGTTATTCAGAGAGCCTGAAAATCAGGAGAATGACTGGAGAATGAAAAATTCTAGGTCAAAATAGCCGATTTGGAAAGTGAGATGAAAGGGAGAATTTTTCTGGTTTGGCTATTTTGACCTAGAATTTTTCATTCTCCAGTCATTCTCCTGCTTTTCACGCTCTCTGAATAACCCTGTTAGTGATTTTTCCTGTTTGTAGCAAGAGGCAAACGATCTGTTGGTCAGGCCCTAGACTCATTTTATCATGCTGACGCTAGGGTTAGCTCACACCAGATGATAGGGCCCATTGTGTTGTAACTTAATATAACCAGTGAGACGTTTTATTTTACAACTTCCATCAGAGTGTTTTGAGTTTCTTTGTCTCTTAATGTGACTCCTCCACTCATGGAGCCGGCCATGTTTCTTTCTGAAAGCCACCCTATATGGCTGACAGTCAATCTATATGGTTGACAGTTCATCTGTGTGCAGGCAGAGCATTCGGGGGGGGGGCGGCGGTTCAGAGAACATGGGGTGAATGTAATTTTAATTCTCACAGCTCAGGTTTAGTTTTGGTTTTATTTCTTCCCCATCCCTTTGCTTAGCTGCACATACACACACACAGCCACACATATCTATACACACAGACACACTATATACATTTTATTTAGCTGGCACTTGAAGGCTTATATTGGCATAAATTAGTGTTATTACAGCACTGTAGGGACTGGTTAAAAGTTTAAACATACCGAGGATAAAGTTTCAATGAGGGAGGGAGGGCAACCCAACCTTATCTAAAGGCAGCTGCAAATGTCCTCTATGAACTGTGAGAGCAGACAGGGGGCAGCTCTGGAGGAGTGATCATATGGTATGCTGCAGGACTGAGAGCGGAAACTAAGGGAGCTTTCTTTAAAAAAAAAACTATCAGTCATCAATAGGCAAATTTAGGAAAACCTTTAACCACAGCTTTCTTTTTCTGTTTAAACCAGCCAGTCAGAGCTGCCTCTTTTCCCGGAGACAGATACTCTTTCCATCATTATATTTGCTCCTGAGCATTGGCAAAAAATATTGGACGATTCAAGGGAGCCTTTCCTGAAACCAGATGAATATCAGGAATAATAGACAGCAGGGACCATGTTCCCAAGCAGATACAGATTTTGGAGAGCCTGTGAGCAGGATATTACTTATTCTTCATGCTCTTTCAACTGCCTTTCACACAGTCGCCCACTCTTTTCTGCTCCTCACAATGTGTCAACTTGGCCTCAATGACATCTCTCTCTCCTGGTTCTCTTCCTATTTCTCTCTTCAATCTTTCAGGGTCTCCTTTTCTAGTGCCTCTTCAATCCTGGTTCCTCTCTAAGTTGGGGTACCTCAAGGCTCTGTTCTGGGTCCCCTACTCTTCTCGATCTATACCGCCTCTCTGGGTAAACTCATCTCTTCCTATAGACTCCAATATCATCTCTATGCCGACGAAACCCAAATCTAACTTTCCTTTCCCGATCTCTCTTCACCTGTGTTTGACCGTGTTACCAACTGGATGACTGCCCATTTCCTTAACTCAGCCTCTGCAAAAATGAACTTATCGTCTTCCCTCCATCTACGTAAGACTAACACCCCTGCACCAATTTCCCTTCAGGTGAATGGTTCTACCATTAGCTCTACCACATAGGCTCGTTGTCTTGGGGTCCTCTTCGACTCTGATCTCTCCTTCACTCTTGCAGTCACTAACCAAATCTCGCTACTTAAAAAACATTACATGCGTCCACCACTTTCTTAATCAGGACACCGCTAAAATGCTCATGCAAGCTCTTATTATCTCCTGCTTTGACTACTGTAACCTCCTTCTCTCTGGCCTTAAGAGATCCCAGATTCTCCCTCTGCAGTCTGTAACGAATGCCTGTGCCACCTCTGGTCCCGCACCTCTTACACTTCACATCCCACACCTCTCACACCTCACATCCAGCACCTGACACACCTCACCTCCTGCACCTATTACACCTCACATCCCGCAACTGACACACCTCACCTCCTGCACCCCTCACACATCACATCCCGCACCTCTTACACCTCGCCCTTTGTCAGTCTCTACAATGCCTCCCTGTTACCTTTAGAATCCAATTTAAAATATTCGTACTCAAAGTGCTCTATAACCGGCCCCTGCCTACATCTCCTCCCTTATTAACAGGTATATCCCATTAAGTTCACTTCGCTCTGCCAATGATCTGATGCTATCAATTCCTCGTACCTGCACCCCCAACTCTCGCCTACAGGACTTCTCCTGAGCTGACCCCCTTTCTATGGAACTCCCTCCCCCGCAACATTAGGCTCTCTCCCCGTATCTCCCGACTTTCACGAAGTCTCTGAAAACACATTACTTTAGAGAAGCCTATCGGCTCACTCCATGATTCCACTCTGTACCTTTCCTTCTCCAGTTCCCGCACAGCCCTCCATCCATGCATCCTCCGCTACTTCCCATACTCAGATATTACCCTCTCCCAGTGTGTCACCTCTCTCTTCTTAGATTGTAAGCTCTCGAGCAGGGTCCTCTCTCCTTCTGTTCTGTGTGTTTAACTTGCATGTATATTTGTTATTCTGTATCACCCATTGTACAGCGCTATGGAACTTGTTAGCGCTTTATAAATACTTCTAATACTTGTAAATTCACTGCAGAGGGATTTCGATAGTTTGGGGACTGGGCTCTCAAATGACAGATGAAATTTAATTTAGATAAATTCAAGGCTATGTATTTTGGAGCAAAGACCACACAAGCAACTTATACTCTAAATGTTATATAACTATAAAATACTGTGTATTGATCAATAATATTAAGTATCTGTAATAACACAGCCTCTGGGCAGGGGCAGACTGACAACTAATGGGGCCCCCGGGCAATAGAAGATCATGGGGCCACTTGTGTCGCACCCACAGGAGGCCACACCCATAAAAAAAACATCCCCCTACAACACAACACCCACATGTACATTATTGTGCTCACACATGGATATATATATTGCTCCCAGCAGCTCACACATGGATAAATATATTGCCCACAGCAGCTCACACATGTATATATATATTGCCCCCAGCAGCTCACACATGGATATATCAGTGCTGCGGAATATGCTGGCACTTTATAAATAAAGAATAATAATAAATAATAATATTGCCCCAGCAGCTCACACATGGATATATATTGCCCCCAGCAGCTCACACATGGATATATTTATATTGCCCCCAGCAGCTCACACATGGATGAATATATTGACCCCAGCAGCTCACACACGGATATATTTATTACCCCAGCAGCTCACACATGGATTTATATATTGCCCCCAGCAGCTCACACATGGATATATATTGCCCCCAGCAGCTCACACATGGATATATATTGCCCCCAGCTCACACATGGAAATATATTGCCCCAGCTCACACATGGAAATATATTGCCCCAGCTCACACATGGATATATATTGCCCCCAGCTCACACATGGAGATACTGCCCCAAGCTCACACATTGATATATATTGCCCCCAGCTCACACATGGATATATATTACCCCAGCTCACACATGGATATATATATTGCCCCCAGCAGCTCACACATGGATATATATTGCCCCCAGCAGCTCACACATGGATATATATTGCCCCAGCTCACACATGGAAATATATTGCCCCCAGCTCACACATGGAAATATATTGCCCCAGCTCACACATGGAAATATATTGCCCCAGCTCACACATGGATATATATTGCCCCCAGCTCACACATGGATATATTTGCCCCCAGCTCACACATGGAAATATATTGCCACCAGCTCACACGTGGAGATACTGCCCCCAGCTCACACATTGATATATATTGCCCCCAGATCACACATGGATATATATTACCCCCAGCTCACACATGGATAAATATTGCCCCCCTGCTCACACATGGCTATATTGCCCCCAGTTCACACATGGATATACATTGTCCCCAGAAGCTCACACATGGATATATATTACCCCAGAAGCTAACACATGGATATATATATTACCCCCAGCTCACACATGGATATATATTACCCCCAGCTCACACATGGAAATATATTGCCCCCAGCTCACCTCTCCTCTGCCAGGCCCCTCCTGCAAATTATTGCCGGCCACCACGTGCTTCCTACGAGTGGCTGCCGGCTTGAAACTCTGCCACTCATGTGGGTTCCACCAGCCAGCCGCGATCTCCCGAGATCACACAGCTGGCTGGTGAAACCCACATGAGCGGCAGAGTTTCAAGTCGACGGCCGCTCGTAGGAAGCATGCGGCGGCCGGAAATATTTTGCAGGAGGGGCCTGGCAGAGGAGAGGTGAGCTGGGGCAATATATTTCCATGTGTGAGCTGGGGGCAATAGATTTCCATGTGGGAGCTGTGGGTAATATACTGTATATCTATGTGTGAGCTGCTGGGGGTAATATATATCCATGTGTGAGCTGCTGAGGACAATATATATACAAGATTCCTTTCTTTCAGGAATCATACCAGAGGATTGGAGAAAAGCAATTCTATTAAATTTATTTATAAATGGCCTTGAGATAGGCATTGAAAGTCATGTATCAGTGTTTGCAGATGACACAAAACTAGGAAAAGTAATACAATGTGAGCAGGATGTTACTTCGCTGCAGAGGGATTTAGATAGATTGGGGGACTGGGCACTTAAATGGCAGATGAAATTTAATCTAGATAAATGCAAAGTTATGCACTTTGGAGTGAAGAACACACAAGCAACTTATACCCTAAATGGTACAGAGTTAGGGAAATCCAAGCAGGAGAAGGATTTGGGAATAATCATAGAATTCAAACTAAGTAACAATGTGCAATGTCAAACAGCAGCTGCCAAGGCCAGCAAGGTATTGGCATTAAAAGGGGAATTCACTCTCGGGATGAAAACAACAAGCTTAAACCTGTTTAGTTTAGAGAAACGGCGACTTAGAGGGGTCTGATAACTTTATATAAATATATATGGGTCCTTATAGGGGATCTGATAACTTTATATAAATATATACAGGGCCTTAGAGGGGATCTGATAACTTTATATAAATATATTCAGGGCCACTATAAACCATTGTCTGGAAACCTATTCATTAACAAAACTATACACAGGACACAAGGTCACCCATTTAGACTGGACAAAAGGAAATGCAGCCTAAAGCATAGGAAGGGTTATTTTACAGTGAGAAAAATAAAGCTGTGGAATTCTCTGCCTGTTGAGGTGGTTGGGTCAGAGACTGTACAGACTTTTGAGAAAACAACTGGATAACTTCCTGCAGACACATAATATTAAGGGTTATAATATTTAATATGTGGGTAAAAGCTTCTTGATCCAAGGAGAAATCTGATGCCATTCTGGGGTCAAGAAGGAATTTTTTTCCCAGTAAGTTGCATATTGGCGAGCATTTCAGACTGGTTTTTTTTGCCTTCTTTGGATCAACAGCAGTAGGTGATGTGTGAAAGACTGTACCTGATGGATGCCAGTGGCGTAGCGTGGGGGGGCGGTCGCCCGGGCGCAATTTTCTTAGGGGGCGCAAAATTTCAAAAGAAATTTGAACCACTAATATTTTTCAGCAGGGATTATCAAGGTGTCTGCCTGTTTTGCCACGCCGGCGGTGACTTAGCACTCAGCGTCCAGAAGGGAGGACCAGGACAGAAAATTCTGGTCCTGTCCTGACTCCTTAACTCTGACATGAGTCACGTGAAGCAGCGCAGCATTATTCGACATAACACCCTGTACCATGCTTGTCAGCCCCCTTGAAGCCCTGTTCCAGTCCCCCGCTGCTGGCAGCCCTGCAGCTGCTGAACAGGAAGGAGGGAGGGAGGAACCTGCCCTGCAGCACATTTAAAATCCGGTCTCCACTAAGCCCCCTGGACAGCTCCCCCCCCCGGGCCACCAGCAACTCCACGCAGGTAGGCGACACTGTGTGACACCAGAGAAGTGTGACCAACACAGTGTGGGGGTACTGGGGGTATAGGGAGAGGGTGAATGGAGGTTCGGGGAGAGAATGACTGGGGATACTGGAAGAGAGCGAGAGAGTGACTGGGAGAAAGTGGGGGTACTTGGAGAGAGAAAGAGTGAGAGTGACTGGGGGTACTGAGAGAGAGAGTGACTGGGGGCACTGGGAGAGAGTGAATGACTGGGGGCACTGGGAGGGAGTGAGTGACTGGGGGTGATACTGAGAGAGAGAGAGTGACTGGGGTACTTGGAGAGAGAGAGACGGGGTACTGGGAAAAAATGGGGGTACTGAGAGAGTGACTGGGGGTACTGGGAGACAGTGACTGGGGGTACTTGGAGAGAGAGTGACTGGGGTATTGGTAGAAAGTGGGGGTACTGAGAGTGACTGGGGGTACTTGAAGGGAGACGGAGACTGGAGGTACTGAGAGAGAGTGACTTGGTATAGTGTGAGTGTGGAACTATGCTAGGGTATACTGGGACAGGGTGACTGGTAGCAGTGGCGTAGCGAGGGGGTATGTGTGTTTCATTTTTTTATTATATTATGTGATAAGGTGAAAGGAATTGTGTGCGATGGTGTGTACATTCCCCCTGTGTTTTTGAGCGGGCAGTGGGCTGTTTAAACCCAGAAGGAAAATATATGTTTTAAATTGTTCCGCTCTGCTGCAAGGTCTCCACACCTGCTAATTAAAAGCCCTTAAATGTTTCCTGGGTGTGAGGAACCAGAGAGAGAGATTGATTCATTTTGAGAGACACAGACGAGTAACAGCAGAGCTGGTGAAGTGCTATGGTTGGCAGCGTCCCTAAAGAAAAGGTTGGCAAAGAGTTCTGTTATTTTATTATTTACCTGCGTTAGTAAGGGACATATACTTTGTTAGTAAGACTCAGACGAGTTAGGCTTTGATTTCTGTTTTGTTTTGTTTGTATGCTGGAGTGCCACAATAAAACTCCACTATAAAGAGACTGTTTCTGTGACATACTTGCCCTAGAGGACTGCGCTATAGCGCCCCCTTGTGACAATATGGTGGAGAATGCGGGCAATTAGCGCCAACAGGTCTGTGGGCATGGAAGCTTGAAAAGTGCCTGGTGAAACTGTGTTGAACAGCTGAAGGCTTAATCAGCATAGTGCTGCTGCAGCAGAAAAAAAAAAGGGGTGTTCCTGGCACGTTTAAACAGAATTCCTGTGGAGGCTCATCTCTCCCCATTCGGCCATTGTCCTGGAGGATTTAGTGAAAGCCCTGGTGCAAGCAACGGCTGTACAGCAAGAAACCAACCGCTTATTGGTGGCACAAGTGGAAAGCATAAGGGAAACTCAGCAGGAAGATAGAGCAATCTTCACAAATGCTTGGCAGCAAGCCATACAGCCTGGTATGGTGAGCCCCCCTATGGACAGGGAGCGGCTTATTCGAGCGACTGACTTTCTGTATAAGCTGTCTGAGGCAGATGATGTGGAGGCCTATCTCACGACCTTTGAGCGGGTCGCCGACAGAGAAAACTGGCCCCTTGAACAGTGGGCAGGACTGTTGGATCCATGTCTGAGTGGGGAGTCCCAGAAAGCCTATGAGGATCTGCCTTACAGCCAAGCTCAGGATTACACACGCCTGAAAAGCGAAATCTTAACGCGTATTGGAGTAACACCCACGCTACGAGCGCAAAGGTTTCATAAGTGGGCTTATGACTTGGAAAAACCCACTAGAATCCAAATGTATGAACTGCTGAGATGTGCGCATAAATGGTTGCAACCAGAGACAAACCCGCCGACAACAATTGTGGAGATGCTCGTTATGGACCACTTCCTCAGGAATTTGCCTACAGGGCTGCGACAGTGGGTCAGCCAAGGAGACCCAAAGGATCCTGAGGAGATGATGTGTCTGGTTGAGCAGTATGTGACTGCAAAGGAGCTGCACACCCATGAACCTCAGCCTAAGTCCAGATCTCCTAACAGCCGGGCAAATAGGAAACCTGGCAACAAAGGACAAGGCCCTGTGCCCAGCATGGAGTTACATGATTATGGTGGTAAAAGGTACCAAAGAGATCGGCAATGGGTGCCAGACCAAAACGAGGAGCAAATAATATGTTTCAGGTGCCATTTGCCAGGACTTATCGCCCGCAATTGCTGTCAGGGTGATGAGCCCATGCAGTGTGACATAGGTGCGCGAACCTCGCAGAAGACTGTGTTAACCTGTTCAAAACTGTGTGTGGGAACAAGTACTGTGAACGTTAACCATTTAAGGACCGTGTGGGTTGACGGGAAGGGTGTTCAAGCGCTCCTTGATTCTGGGAGCGAGGTCACCTTAGTAAAGGGCACTCTGCTCCAGCTTGAAAAACTTGATTGCAGACAAACTGTTAGTATTATTTGTATACATGGGGACACCCATTCGTACCACACGGCGGATGTAGAAATACTCACTGATGTGGGGAAAGTTGTATGTAAAGTGGGGGTAGTACCTGTATTGCCTTTTGATGTGGTGATAGGAAGAGACTTCCCTCAGTTCTGTCAATTATGGGAAAAGTTCTCATTACAGCAGAAACCGTGCTCTGAGGAGGAGCAGGAGGTAGAAGGGTCAGATGCTATTTTTCCTTTCTCTAATATCGATTGGGAGCATGGCAGAGAGCCAGAGTCTGCCTTGGTATGTTTAGGCAATGAGGAGGATGCGCCCCATAATGATGATCCTGGTGAAGTGGAGCTTCATGATATTGTAGTCCATCCTGGCAACTTCCGAGCTGCCCAGTGGGAGGACCTAACTTTGGCTATGGCCAGAGAAAGTGTACAAGTCATAGAGCATGATCTGGTTAACCCTGATAAACCATTATGTTTCCCCTATTTCAAGTTAAAAAATAATTTGCTTTACAGGGTGGAGCAAAAGGGGGCTGAGGAGCTCGAACATTTGTTGGTTCCAGAGACCCACAGGAATACGGTATTGAAGCTAGCCCACATCCATGTGTTGGGAGGTCACCTTGGAGTGGATAAAACAAGGGAAAGGGTTCTGAAGCGATTCTATTGGCCAGGTATTTTTGCTGCCATTGAAAGGTTTTGTAAATCTTGCCCAGAGTGTCAGCTCAAGGCTCCGAGTAAAGGTTTCCGCAACCCTCTTGTACCCCTACCTGTCAGAGGTACCATTTGAGCAAATTGGTATGGACTTAGTAGGACCGTTGCTTAAGTCCGCTAGGGGGCACCAATATATCTTAGTCATTGTAGACTATGCCACACGGTATCCTGAAGTGGTACCGTTACGAAACCCCTCCTCTAAGAATATAGCCAAGGAGCTAATGCTGATCAGCAGAGTGGGCATCCCAAAGGAGATCCTTACAGACCAGGGAACTCCTTTCATGTCCAGAATTATGAAGGAGCTATTTAGACTCCTTAAAATCCAACCACTAAAAACATTGGTATATCACCCGCAAACCGATGGCCTGGTGGAGAGATTTAATAAAACCCTTAAAGCCATGCTACGTAAAGTAGTAGATAAAGACGGAAAGAACTGGGATTGTCTGTTGCCTTATCTACTGTTCTCTGTTCGGGAAGTTCCACAAGCTTCCACTGGTTTTTCGCCATTTGAACTATTGTATGGCAGACATCCCAGGGGCATTCTGGATACTGCTAAAGAGACATGGGAACAAGAACATACCCCTCACCGTAGCGTGCAAGAACATGTTTCCCAAATGCAAGACCGAATAGAAGCAGTACTGCCTATAGTCAGGGAAAACATGGAGAAATCTCAAAGGGCTCAGCAAGCCAGTTACAATAGAAAGGCGCGGTTACGGAAATTCAAACCAGGGGATAGGGTACTGGTCTTGATCCCTACCGTTGAAAGTAAATTCCTGGCCAGCAGGCGAGGGCCTTATGAGATTATTGAACTGACCAGTGAAGTGAACTATAAAGTAAACCAGCTGGGTAGACGGAAGACAGAACAGATCTACCACATTAATTTATTGAAACCCTGGGTAGAGCGTGAAGCCCTCTTAACGTCTAAAGGTAAACCCACTTACGCCACTAGTGGGAAGGAACCTGAGGTGTATATTGCTGAGACCCTTGCCCCTCATCAGAAACAGGAAGTGAAGGAGTTGGTGTCTAAGAACAGAGATGTGTTATCACCCATGACATTGTTACAGAACCCGGGAAAAAGATTAATCTAAAACCGTATAGGATCCCAGAGGCTAGAAGGGAAGCTGTTAGCGCAGAGGTGAAAAAGATGCTCGAGATGGGCGTTATAGAAGTCTCGCAAAGTGAATGGAACAATCCAATCGTGTTGGTGCCCAAGCCGAACGGGGAAATTCGATTTTTGTAATGACTTCCGTAGACTGAATGAAATATCGAAGTTTGATGCCTACCCTATGCCTCGGGTTGATGAGCTCATTGATAGGTTGGGTAGAGCCAGATACTTAAGCACGCTGGATTTGACCAAGGGCTACTGGCAGGTTCCCTTGGCAGCGAAAGCAAGGGAAAAGACAGCCTTTTCTACCCCTGGGGGGTTATTTCAGTACAGAGTACTGCCATTTGGGATACATGGTGCACCAGCCACATTTCAGCGTATGATGGATAGGATACTGAGGCCCCATCGAGAGTATGCAGCTGCATACCTTGATGATGTAGTGATTCACAGTGAGGACTGGGAAACACATCTGTCTAGGGTTCAGGCAGTAGTGGATAGTATCTAACTGCTAACCCTGCAAAGTGCTCCTTGGGTTTGGAAGAGGCCAAATATCTGGGTTATACGATTGGTCGTGGGCTCCTCAAACCCCAGCAAAGTAAGGTGGATGCCATTGTCAATTGGCCACGTCCCGTCACCAAGAAGCAAGTGAGATCATTCCTGGGTTTAACAGGCTACTATCGTCGGTTTATTCCCAATTTTGCTACCCTTGCCAGCCCTATGACAGAGCTTACTAGAGCCAAAAGCCCCATCATGGTCAAATGGACCCCAGAAACAGAACAGGCCTTTCAGATCCTAAAAGAAGCCTTGTGTGCTAGCCCTATTCTGGTAGCTCCAGATTTCTCGAAGCAATTTGTCGTACAAGCAGATGCGTCAGATGTGGGTTTGGGTGCTGTTCTCTCTCAGGTGCATGGAGGAGAGGAACATCCTGTTATGTACCTGAGCCGGAAGCTGGATTCTCACGAGCTGAGGTACTCCGTAGTTGAGAAGGAGTGCCTGGCTATTAAGTGGTCTCTGGAGACTTTGAGATATTACTTGCTAGGGAGGCAGTTTTTGCTGATCACTGACCATGCGCCGTTGACATGGATGAGGCAAAACAAAGAAAAGAATTCCAGAGTGACCAGGTGGTTTCTTAGTCTCCAACCCTACCAGTTCTCGATGGAGCACCGGGCTGGTACGGCCCAGGGTAATGCTGATGGTCTCTCGAGTTCATTGCCTCTGCTCTAAGGCCGCTCGCCCCGATGGGTCTGAGCTGGGTGGGGGGATATGTGATAAGGTGAAAGGAATTGTGTGCGATGGTGTGTACATTCCCCCTGTGTTTTTGAGAGGGCAGTGGGCTGTTTAAACCCAGAAGGAAAATATGTGTTTTAAATTGTTCCGCTCTGCTGCAAGGTCTCCACACCTGCTAATTAAAAGCCCTTAAATGTTTCCTGGGTGTGAGGAACCAGAGAGAGAGATTGATTCATTTTGAGAGACACAGACGAGTAACAGCAGAGCTGGTTGGCAGCGTCCCTAAAGAAAAGGTTGGCAAAGAGTTCTGTTATTTTATTATTTACCTGCGTTAGTAAGGGACATATACCTGTTAGTAAGACTCAGACGAGTTAGGCTTTGATTTCTGTTTTGTTTTGTTTGTATGCTGGAGTGCCACAATAAAACTCCACTATAAAGAGACTGTTTCTGTGACATACTTGCCCTAGAGGACTGCGCTATAGCGCCCCCTTGTGACAATAAGTATTCTGTTAATATACAATACATGTGCTTGTGGGGTAAGGGGTTCAATACTCTACTGGTGGAAGGGAATTATGGTATGTTACTGTGTCCACAGTTTGGGGGGCACACAATTCTTGCCTTGCCCTGGGCGCTGACAACCCACGCTACTCCACTGATGGATGCACGACTTTTTTCAGCCTATGTAACTATATAACTATGTAAGAACACCGAACAGCAGAGAAACGTCCTGATTTTTGGTAGTTTCATTCGACAGGTTTAATCAGGAGAATCCCAGAGGTTTCATTGTAAGAATATTCCCCGTTTTTATCAAATATTTATCAAACCGTTTATTCTTTTAATTTACAGCAAAACGTTTATTTATTTTTTAGGCATTTTTTTGCAATTTTTTGGGCAAAATGTTTTTTTTTCAATATGTTTTTTAAATGGTGTTACTTTTTTTCTGTAACAGACCTTTTTATAATTATTAATAGGACCTGATATATTATATCCAGGCATTTTCGTGCAGTAGTTTTTTTGCAAACGTGTTTTTAAAAGTTGCAGTATTTATTTTTACCCCATTCAGCAGCTTGTCGGTTTTTTCTGGCGGCTGGTCGGCGCTCTGTTCGGCTAATCGTTGGCTTTTTTCGAACGCTTTCAGCGGTTTTGCAGCAGATCGTCAGGTACGTTTTGGCATTTTTTTGGAGGCTTATCGGATGTATCTTGTTTTTTCGGTGGTTTTGCAATGGTTTTACGGATGCGTTCGGTGTCTTCTCCCTGCATTTCAGGGACCCTGTGGCGAATGCAACTCCCCGAAGTGTGGGGAATTTCCAGGGAAGATCGGTGCTCTTTCAATAACCTTGTATGTCAGCTATGTCAGATGTTTTCTATATACGGTATATTTTTTTTTGTCCAGTAGTAGGTGTGTAGAAAAGGGCTGTGTATCCCGTATTAGGTTCTTTTTATATATAGATAACATTTTCCACCTCACCTGTCTCTGTCACATTCAGTCTGGTTCCTTCTCCATGGATAACGATGGATTTGAATTTGTTTCTCCCAGCGCAGAATCGGAGAACGACCACGCAGTAATAACGCCCGCTGTCTCCGCTCCGCACATCCCAGATATGGAGATTTGTCTGGCTCGACAGGTTAGTCCTATGTCTGTATGAAGAATGGATCACAGCCTGGGACGGGTGATACGAATAATGTCCCTTTAGGCTCCCAACTCGCCAGTAGATCCCAGTCCACAAGGGGGTACACTCCTTTGGTGAGTTGAATGAACAGTTTATTGTGGCCGAGCCCCCCAATGGCACCGAGGTGTCCTGAGATTGGACCACATTGTACCCCGAATGAGGGTGTGTATCTGAAAAGAGAACGTTGTCTAGGTTACAACACAACAAGATGATACAGACAGGAGCACACGACACCTAAAGAGATGTGAGAACAGATAACTCTTATCATTTTACAAAGCACGCACACTCCTCATAGGAATGCCACCTCATGTTGGCGTGCACAGGGGACTTGGCATGCCAGACTCACAATAATGATGGGCCAATTCATCCTGTGGTCCCTCCCGACCTTTACTTTGTGCTCTGGTTCTCAGTAAGGCTCGATGTAAATCTATCCACAGACTTATCAAAGAAAATACCTAATATTTTTTTTTTAGAAATATTGTCTGATTCAGTTGAAGTTATTCCTCCACAGACAAATTCCGATAAATGGATTCTTATTGATAAAATTTGGGCTGGTAATGAGCAGAAAAAATTGACGTTTTTTTAATTGTATCTAATTAATCCCTGTTTGTAACCATAACCCTAAAAGTAACCCATGGGGTTTTTAGGAAGAGTTATTTTTATGGATAGGGTTAGGATTAATGTTAGAATTATATTTAAGGTTTGGATAGGGGATATTTTTAGGTTTAACCCCTTAGTGACCGAGCGGTTTGACGCAAATCCATCCTTTAGTGCCCACGGCTGTTTTTACGTTTCTGCGCTATTAGGACTCTATTACATTCTGCGCGCAAATTCGTACGCGTCAAGCGTTATCGCTCGAAAATTAACGGTGGTATTACGATCCGAACGCATTTTTTCATCCTTCAAAAAATAACGTTCGGAAAACCGACGCGCAAAACGAAGAGAAATACGCGCACAGTAACGTAGCGCACGTAAATCCGTGTGCAGACTGTTTTTTTCGCGGGATACAGCCAATCAGAATTAAGAACCTTAATTGACACCAATTTACCTTAATTGACTCACTTAAGTTTTTGCGCCTGTCAAAGTAAATCTGAGTATACATGCTGCAGCAATAATAAAAACGCGCACAAATTCACAATTTTATTGTTTGGGTATGTGTAGAATGTGTAACTATACTGAGCTGTATTTTTTTTTTTTTGTGCTGGTGTTTTTCGTTTCGACCAGGACGTTTGGATTTGACATTAACACCAGCTTTACAGAAACGTTAAAATTATGCGCGCAAACGTTGGCCGTCAAAATTTGCGCATAGATTGTAATACCATTCGCGTACCAGTGCACGAACGCATTTGCGCTCACAATGTTAAGTATAGGACGCACAAAGTATCATAAGCTCGCGCAGCATTCAGGTATATTCACCCGCGGTAGACGAATATGCACATTCGTTTTGCAAACATTGTAATACGACGTTGTGCGCAAATGGTTTTTCCCCTCGCGTTAATGCGTTTTTGCGCACGCGTTATTTTTTGCGCGAAGAATGTAATAGGCCCTTAGTGTTTAGGTCAAATTTTCCTCTTACTCGTTTATTGCAACCCACACATATTATACACAGTTTTTCCCGCCATTAAATTGACTTTCTAAAAATACCATTATTTCCATCATGTCGTATAATTTACTATAAAAAAAAACATGAAATATGATGAAAAAAATGGTAAAAACACACTTTTTCGTAATCCCCAAAATCTACAACCACCAAAAAAGACCCCGGCTAAATAGCTAAAATTTTTTGCCTATTTAGCTAAAACTCCCCCCCCCCAATTTTTTTTATTTAATTTATTTTTTAAAATTTTATTTTTACACCAAACCATGATCAGGCCTTTCCAATGATGTCAAATATGATCCTCTAGCTGCCAGGGATTGGGAGATAGGGGGATCCAAAGGATCCCCCTATCTCCACATGGCAGCTAGGGGGTTAACTAGCCCACTGACATGCTCACACATATGGTGAGGATGTCAGTGGGTGGGGGGTGACCTGGAGGCTTGACTGACATCCAAGATGTCAGCCCCCTCCAGCTTTGAATCGTAATTCGGCAGCGAAACAGTTGATGCTCCCCTTTCCAGCGGTGCAAAAAGCATCGCTACAACTTAAACGGTTGGGGAGATAGAGGGCTCCTGGAGCCCCCCTCCCCTTCCTGAATTTTGCCTACTGATGACGTCATTGGATCTACCGTCCCCCAGGAAATGGCGAGGCAAGCCTCCAGCTTGCCATAGATGACGTGGGAGCCGGCGAGGAAGGTAAGTATCGGCAGGAGGGAGGTTAGGAGCCCGCTGACATACCATGTACATCTGCGGGTCTAAGGGAGACCCGTGACCATGACGTACATGGTACATCCACGGTCAGGAAGGGGACAAAATTATACTGATTCTTATGTCAGAAGCACTCCCGAAATAATGAATCAGTTCCATCTGGAACGGAACAAAAACGAAGCAAGATATAACGAATTTATATCGTTTTTACTAATCGATTTGTTATACCATTTTACTTGATTCACAGATTCAGCACCGCGACCCTGTCCGTTGGCCATGGTGCTGAATCTGTTGTATTCAGCACCACAGGCCATGAACATGTGCCATGCTGATGTTCGGTGTGACTCGGCTGCAGTGAAATTCCCCTTAGACAAGTAATGATTAATCTATTCAGAGAATGCTGAACAGCACAGAAATGTCAGTGAAATGTCTTTTGGTTTTCGTTCCACAGGTTTAAACAGGCGATTCCCATTTCAATTTTAAAAAAAATCTCAGTATTTGTACTAATAATATAGTAATCAACTGTTTATTCTTTTCATGTACAGCAAAAATCCTTTTTATTTTTTGACTTTTTAAAAAATTTGAGTATTTTAATTGTATTTTTTAGGTGAAATTTTTGGATTCCCAAATATTTCAAAATGACAAAGCTTGTTGCTTTGCCGAACGCGTTGTTTTTCTTTTCTTTCCTTCAGTCTGGCTGTGTTCAGTGGGTGCTGTCCTTGGTGCTGAAACCTATTTCAGCACCAAGGACAGGGGGATCTTTTGCTCCGGAGCCCCGTGGTGCTGCTTTCCTTGGTGCTGAAACATATTTCAGCACCAAGGACAGGGGGATTACATATTTTTTTTAACCCTAATATAAGTAATTAATTAATGCGTTTCACATTCCGAAATAACGAATAAAAATGAAATAACAAATTGATACGAAATACGAATCACTGTAACATAAACTAAAAACAGTAATAAATCGAAACAAAAATAAGCAATTTTTTTCTTTATGCACATGTCCAATTAAGGTTATCGATAGATTTGGGGTTATTTTTAGTGATAGTAATAGAGTTATGGTTGGATTTGGGGTCATTTTTCGGGTTAGGTTTAGTATTAGGCTTATGGTCACTAGCGCATATCTTTTTTTTTTTTTCATTTCAGAGCAAGCAATAATAATATTATAATAAAATTATAATCATTATTATTGTGCTTGTTTTGAAGTAAAAAAACATAATCAGATGTTTAAAAAAAAAAAGACACACACTAGTTAGATTTGAACTCCGGACCTGTGGTTTATTGAGCAAGTACACTAACACACTGAGCCACAGCCCAACACAGAGTTATGATCTGCTCTTCTGATTACTAAAGGATGTGAAATCTGGGGCTGGGGGGAGCTTGGCAGCTGATATGGGACAGGGCTCCGAGAGCCGTGCCAAAATCTGGTGCTGTGGAAGGCTGAGACCCCGGCTCCTAGCTAGGAGGAGAGTCTCTGCGTGTGGACAGAGCAGCTATCTCATGTGCATGCTAAGGGTTAACTCGTGGGCTTGCTGTGATAGTTCATCCCCACAACCTAGCAAATCGTGTGCACATGTAAAAAAAGAAAAATCTGCATGACACTGGCGCGGGTCCATATGTGTCACCTTAACCTCAGAGCTTTCTGATGAACCTGCTGTTAGTTCAGCAAGGAAATGCGCGTTGAGCAGTTTGTTGTTAATTTAAACAGAATATTGTCAAGCATTGTTAATCAGACATGAATTTAAGACTAATATAAAAAACCTTTTTTGCCTGTGAGGCTACCAATGTTGATCTAAAGGATGGTTGTGACATCCAAGGCTTGAATTCAATATTGATGATGTCAGCATGGTGTTTATAATTGCCTAACCAACTTTTAAGATAGCTTGGTCTGAATTAATTGAAACCCAGGGGTGGTGAAAATATACTCACAGCGAATTAATGTTGTGCACCCAAAACCTCAGAAGTATATGGTGTAAGAGTAAATGTATGCAGTAAACATTTGGAATAGTGCAGGAATTATTCACAGCGAGTGAAAGACCTCTTCCTACAATTTGATTGAAAACTAAACTGTATGATATCGCTTCAACAGCAGTTTGTTTAAATATTGCCAAGTTGTGGATAACGTCCGTCCAATGTGTATGGTGCATACAATAGAGAAGTAACAATATGTAATTCAATAAGTTTACCTACTCACAGACTTCTAGGAGGATTTTGAATTAAAAGACCAAGCTCACACGGTTTTAATATCGAGATCAAGAAGATACTAATAAGAGCAGTTTGCTGTTAATTTAACAGAATATTGTTAAACACTGTTAATGAGATATGAATTCAAGACTAATACATAAATGTTTTTTGCCTGAGAGGCTACCAATGTTGAACCAACGAATGGTTGTGAGTTCCAAGGCTTGTATTCGATATTGATGGTGCAACATGGTGTCGTTTCAATTGTCCAAACCAGTTTAACCCTTTCGCTGCTGAGGCATTTCCCGCCTCTGTGCTGAGGTCATTTACCGGTTTTGCTCATCATGTTTAAACGTGTTTTTAAGGCTTATTTTAGTATATGACCCAGACATATTATATATCGTTCTTCCGTCAGACTCGGTAGATTCATAATATGTCATTATTATATGTATACGTTATGTCATGTCTGTATATTATAACCAAAAATGCAATAAAATATGTATTTTCAATAATTTACAATGTGTAAAGTGTTTTTTTTCACATTTTAACATGCGAGCAATTGCGGTTATATTTTGTATGGGGTGCGCTTGTTAAAAAAATTAGAGATGGGGTCTCGTTACATTTTTTTTGGGGAAAATTACACTATTTTTAACAAACGCACCGCATACAAAAATCGTTAGTGCAGCATCATTGTTCACATTATAATTGAAATGGGAACAATATTGCTGCATTAACAAACCAAAAAAAAAAAAAAGTTTTTTTTTTTTGTTTTATAATTTTTTTTTAATTTTGTTTTATTTTTATTTTTCATTTTTTTTTTTTTGACAACATTTTTCACAGTAGTGTTTGGTATCGTTGCTCTGGCCGATCCAACCATACCAAACTTTAACCCCTAACTGCCACGGATCGGGAGATAGGGAGTTCCAATGAACTCCCTATCTCCACAGTTGGTGGCAGTTAGGGGTTAAGTCCAGGACTGGCGTCATCGTGCTACGCACGATGACGCCAGTCCTCAGGGGGAGTTCCCGGAGGCTTGGCCGACATCCAAGATGTCGGCCAGCTCCGGGAAAGGATCGCGAACTGGCGCTTTTCAGCGCCGATTCGTGATCCAGCTCCCCAGGGGTTAATGCCAGGCACCATTTGAAGGGCAGGCTGTGCCCTTCCAAATGATGCCTGGGTTAACCCCCGCAGAGCCGCCGATCGGGAGGGAGAGAGGTCCGAAGGACCTCCCCCCCTCCCTTTCAGGCGCCTCCTCCGCACATGCGGGGGGCGCCTGAATTAGGTGTCATCGCGCTGCTGCGATGACACCTAATTCCGGCGGCTGCTGTTCCGGATGCCGGGCTGACATCCAGGATGTCAGCCCGCACTGGAGGGGCCAGCGATCGGCCGGAACCCGGCCGAACGCTGACCCCAATGGAGGACGCGCTCAGCACGTCCTCCGCACACCAGCGGGAATGCTGAGGACGCGCTGAGCGCGTCCTCAGCATTGAAGTGGTTAAAGATAGCTTGGTCTGAATCTATTTAAACCCAGGGGTGACTAACACATACCAACAGTCATTAATGTTGTGTACCCAAACTTTCAGAAGGATCTAGTGTGAGAGTCATACTTATCTAAGTTTATGCAGCAAATGTTTGGAATGACACAGGAATTAAGGCAATTGATCACAGTGCGTGGGGGGGGAAGTGTTTTTTTCCCTCCTATAATCAATTGTAAATTGAACTATATGATGCCTGTTTAAACAGCAGATTGGTTAGAACACTTGCATAATATTGCTATGTCCTGGTTAATGCCATTTTGATATGTATGACGTAATCAATAGAGAACCATTAAACTGAACCTAATAAGTCTACTAACTCACAGACTTCTGGAAGGCTTCTGTACTAAAGACAAAACTCACACTGTTGTAATATCGACCAAGAAGGTGTTAATAATTGTCATATGCAGGTCACTATCTGTTTGACTATTTTTTATAATTAAAAAGGAATGAGTTGATTTTAACTGTATTGAATAAAGTTTAATGTTTTAGTAAAAAGAGGGATTCTTCCTTGTTTAGAGGAATCATAACCGGTGTTTAATCACTTTTCCCGATTTAAGTTCTCAGACCGTGGGCGGTCTTCGATCGCCATTGGATATTGTATAACTTCATTGCTTGCCATAAGGGCCATTTTAAGTAGATACACCTCTGCCCCCATGACAGCACCCTCTATCCCTTGACTATGTGCAACCCTGTGTCCTTTGCTCATTGACTACATGGTGATGCAGTGAATGCAGCCTGGCCCCCTCTATGCAGGACCTCACCAAGAGCCAGGCAGCTCAATGACAAATTTCTGATCACTGCAGTGCTGGTTAAGGAAAGGTCCACTTTAAACAGCAGTAAGCAGAGAGGGCTTCATATTCTGCTGATACCCCCCTTTACCTGCCGTTTACTGTCATCTTCTCTCTCTGCACACAAATCACATCCCCCTCCCCTCTCCTAGAGCTGCTGCGGGCAGGGTAGGAGCTATGGAGGGAGGAGAGGGGGATTTTTCTTCTATTCTATTTTATTCCTTATGCAAACGCCCTGCTCCGCTGCTCGTTGTTTGAGGACACAGCTCAAAGCTGACACAAAGTGACAGTGGCACCTCCTAGTACACCCTAATGACCCCCCTATAATCACTGGTACCTGGGGCAACCCGCCCCCGCCACTCCCCTAAGTACACAACTGCTCTGTGATATGCTCACACACAAGTTTGGCGAACTGCCAGCAAGTACGGTGCTGTTCAAAGGCAGTGCAAATCCCCATAGAGAAGTAATGGTTAATCTATTCCGAGAACACCAAGCGGCAGCGAAATGCCCTGATGTTCGGTGGTTTCAACCAGCAGGTTTATTCAGGCGAACTCCATAGGTTTCAATGTTAAAAATATTCCCGTTTTTATGCAATATTTAATAAACCATTTATCATTTTAATCTGCAGTAAAAAGTCTTTAAAAGGTACAAAAAAATCAATAAATAGTCAGTTTTTCAGATTTTTTTTCGTCAAACTTTTTCCCCCTTTTTTTCTAATAGCGTTTTTTCTTTTTTCTGTAACAGGACTTTTTATTATCAATCATAGGATCTTATATGTAAGTTCCAGACATTTTTGTTCAGTAATTTTTTTGAAAACAGCAGTCCACGGGTTTGCGGTGGCGGCATTCAGCGGCCGACTTCCTGCACTTTGGGGACCCCGCGGTGAATGGTGAATTCCCTCTAGGGTGGGGAAATTTTATTCCCCAAAGTGCAGGGAACAACAGAATGTAATTTCGGTGCTCTGTGAGTAACCCCTTTAGTGGTGAGATTTTTTGCTGCCCCCTGGAAAGTGCCAGCCTAGGCCTTGCCTACCCAGGACATACTTGAAAATTAGTGAAATCTCAATGTATCCTTCCTAGTAAAATACTTTGCAAAAGTTAAAAAAAATATAAAAATTGTTAGTGTCACCCTAGGGGGTAGTGCCACCCGGTGCGGGCCGCCCCTGCCTCCCCTAGGTACTCCCCTGTCTCTACTATTACCTTTGACAACCAGCTCTGTGCCATGGACACTCGTATACGTGGACCACCTCGTCACCTCCACCTCACAACAGTAGTAACCGTTATCTGATGGCAATACATCTTCTATGAGTAATGACATATCTTCAGGGAATTTAACCAGAGAGAACTTATCACTTTCCCTCAATGTATCTCCTCCTCTCCATGTGTGGATTATTTTATTTGCAGCGCACACGTTACTTTCTCCTTTTCTCCAAGTCACGTTTGTTGATGGTCCCCTCCAGCCAGAAGGATAATGAACAGTGCAAGGAATGGTGACGTTTTCTCCTGTGACAGCAGGAACAAAATCGACCTGATCCACCCATCTATCCCCTGCAAATATATAAATGGACAATGTGCACAATTAACACGAACGGGCTCTGGTTTTGTTTAATGTATTTCATGGAAAACTGATAAGAAAATTATACATCAAATATCTATATATACAAATGTGAAAGTCCTGACTAACTGACTGTCTGATTGGCTCATCAATGCCCAGCTGAAACCGTTTAGCCTAGGAACGTGAAATTTTGGAGCTACACTGTTTTTATAATGTAGGCACCCACTAAGGAAGGATTTTTGGAAACTCCGCCCCTAAGGGGGTTGAATATTTTAAGCAGGATACCTATAGCTCAAAAACAGAAGATGTTACAGATGTGAAAATCGGTATTTAGATAAGTCTTGAAAAATTAAAAAACATATATTTTACAGTTTTTCAAAAATCCATGTGGGGGGGCAAAAACAGGGGGTTGAATATTTTTAATATTTTAAGCAGGATACCTATATCTCGAAAACAGAAGATGTTACAGGCCTGAAAATTGGTATTTAGATTTGTCTTGAAAAATAAAAAAACACGTATTTTACCATTCTCTGTAAATTCCTTGGGGGGAAAAAAGGGGGGTTGAATACTTGTACCAGTATACCTATATTTCAAAAACCGAAGATGTTACAGACGTGAAATTTGGTATTTTCTATGTTCTTGAAAAATAAAAAAAAGTGTTTTACCATTTTCCAAAATTACCAGGTGGGAAGTGAAAAGGGGGGGGGTGAATACTTTTAAACAGGATACATATCTATATCTATATCTATATATATATATATATATATATATATATATATATAAACGCGAACGTCCTGACTGACTGACTGACTTACTGACTCCTCCATGCCCAGCTGAAACCGTTTAACCTAGGAAAGTCAAAGTTTGAAGGTGCACTGTTTTTATGATGTAGGCACCCACTAAGGAAGGCTTTTTGGAAACTCCACCCCTAAGAGGGTGAAAAAGGGGGTTGAATATTTTAAACAGGATACCTAGAACACAAAAACAGAAGATGTTACAGACGTGAAAATTGGTATTTAGATTCGTCTTGAAAAAAATCCGCGGATTTTACCATTTTCCGAAAATCCCGTTAAGGGGGGTCGGGGGGAAAGGGGTGTGAATACTTTCATCAGTATATCTATATTTCAAAAACCAAAGATGTTACAGGTGTGACGTTTGGTATTTACAGTCTTCTTGAAAATAAAGGAACACGTGTTTACCATTTTCCAAAAATCCAAGTGGGGGTGAATAAAAAGGGGGGGTGAATAATTTTAAACAGGATACCTATATCTCAAAAACAAAAGATGTTACAGACGTGAAAATTTGTATTTAGATTTGTCTTGAGAAACAAAACAACAAGTATTTTACCATTTTCCAAAAATCCAGTGGGAGGGGGCAAAAAGGGGGGGTTAAATACATTTACCTGTATACCTATATTTCAAAAACCAAAGATGTTACAGGTGTGAAATTTGGCACTTTCAATTTTCTTGAAAACTAAAAAAGAACACGTGTTTTACCATTTTCCAAAAATCCCAAGTGGGGGGTGAAAAAAAGGGGGGGGTCTGAACAAAAAGACTCATGTGTCTTTTAAAAACAATTCTAACAAATCCCAAAATCCCAAATTATACCAGTCTTATGGATAAAAAGAATACTTATATTTCTCATCTTTCATCCAAAATCTTTGTGGATAGTTTCAAATCCTGCTCAAAATAGTTCGTATTTCACAATCTTTTCCGGCGAAAACCACTTCTTAGCGATTCACACCAGATAGAATACACATCTCATGCAAGAAAGGAGAAGATACTGATAGTGTTATACCCTTTATTTTATTTTATTCTATCCTGTGTGTTTTCACTTACATGCATATTTCTTGTGCTTTCTCACCAATTGTACAACGCTACAGAACTTGTTGGCGCTTTATAGATACTTGTAACTGTAACAGTCAATATTAGTAGTGAAGGATTTACTTCATCATTAACCCTTGGTGATCCAGAGCTACATGTTGCATGATGCGCAGATAAATTTAAGGTTGAGGGAGATTGTACAACAAATACAAAAATATCAGGTGGACCATAGTTGCACATCACTGCTTGAGGCTGTCACTGCAGCCATCACGTATTCAATTTGTGACACCTCCTTCCTGCCTATCCAACTGTTATGATACATCCCTGCACCTGTGAAGAAACACAGTCCTAATATTGTCTTCCTATTCTTTACCAGGAAATCGCAGAGTTGTGACAGTATGCTTCCGCCATGGCAGGTGCTTTTCCTCACACCTTTCGTCAGCACTGGATACTGTCACATAGCAGCACAGCACCGGCCCATCCGTCCTTTCAACTCCTTGGATTCTGATGGACGCCGTGCTCTCTTCCTCAGGGTTTCCCACCATGGAGATCCTTCCTCTGTATTTATCGTGTGTCCAGTTCTCAGAGTGACTATATATATTTTCAGAGAACCTGCAGCTCTTTTCTCCCTCACTCCAATGAATACAGATTTTTGTTCGATTGGTGTAGCTCTTGGGGTAAGTGAAGCTGCAGGGGATGGTAACGTTGCCTCCAACTTCCACCGGAATTGATTCTAACTGGTTAATACAGTAGGGCTCTTTTGATTGGCTGTAGATCCCACCTGCAGAGACACAAATTACATTGTAACAGATTAAAAGAAGCATAAAAATGCAAGTTCCTATCACCAAACACTTGCCTTCACTCCCAGGGAACCGAATAGAGACAGAACGTAGTAATAGCAGCAGTGATGGATCTGTTATGAGGCTTTTTTCTTTACAGAAATCTATGGACTCTGGGCTGTTTAACCCCATAGTGACTGGCTTGTTTTACCATTGTCAGTCCGAATGTACCCACTGCTGTGTTTACGTTTCTGCGCTGTTTATGTTTAGGTTTAATTTTCCTCTTACTCATTTATGAAACCCACACATATTATATACCACTTTTCTCGCCATTAAATGGACTTTTTAAAGATATCATTATTTTCATCATATCTTATAATTTACTATAAAAAAATTATATGATGTAAAAATTTTAAAAAAACAACACTTTTTCGAACTTTGACCCCCCCCCCCGAATCTACAACCACAAAAAAGACCCCGGCTGAACAGTCTCTAAATTTTGTACTTAGTTTATTATTATTATTATTATTATTCTTTATTTATAAAGCGCCAGCATATTCCGCAGCGCTGTACAATAAGCACAGTATAGACAGGGTTACAATACATTGAACAACATTTGACAAACAGTACAGGAGGAGATGAGGGCCCTATTCCCGTAGGAACTCACAATCTGGGAGGGTTGGGGTTGGAAACAGGAGGAGAGGACTGTAAGGTGAGAGTGATTGATGGTTGCGTCAGTGAGTTGGGTGGTAGGCTTCCCTAAATAGGAATGTTTTCAGGGAGCGTTTGAAGGAAGAGAAGTTAGGGGAAAGTCTGACAGTACGAGGGAGAGCGTTCCAGAGAGTGGGGGCTGCGCGTGAGAAATCCTGCAGTCTATCATGGGAAGAGGTGATGCGGGGAGAAGCTAGGCGCAGGTCACTGTTTGACCTTAGGGAGCGGGCTGGGGTGTATTTGGTGATTAGTGAGGACAGGTAGTGGGGAGCTGAGTTAGTGAGGGTTTTGTAGGTAAGGATAAGGATTTTGAACTTAATTCTGCAGTGGATGGGGAGCCAGTGAAGGGACTCGCAGAGGGGAGCGGCAGAGACAGAGCGGCGGGTGAGGTGAATTAGCCTGGCGGAGGCGTTCAGGATGGATTGTAGGGGGGAGAGGTGGGACAGAGGGAGGCCAGATAAGAGATTATTGCAATAGTCGAGTCGGGAGATTACCAGGGCGTGTATGAGTTGTTTTGTGGCGACAGCGGTAAGAAATGGCCGAATTCTGTAAATATTACGCAGTTGATATCGGCAGGAGGAGGAAAGAGACTTGATGTGGGGGATGAAGGAAAGAGCAGAGTCAAGTGTAACTCCAAGACAGCGAACTTGGTTTGATGGGGAGATGGTGATACCCTCCACCGTGATCGAGAAGTCAGGAGGTGGGGCGGCATTAGAGGGAGGAATAAGTAGGAGCTCAGTCTTTGACATGTTGATCTTTAGGTGGTGGGAGGCCATCCAGGAGGAGATGCCAGATAAACAGTCACTGACTTTGGAAAGGACAGGGGGAGAGAGATCAGGGGTAGAGAGGTAGATCTGAGTGTCATCAGCGTAGAGGTGGTAATTAAAGCCAAAGCTGTTGATGATTTTGCCCAGGGAGGAGGTGTAGATGGAAAAGAGCAGAGGACCAAGGACAGAGCCTTGAGGTACACCAACAGATAGAGGCAATGAGGAGGAGGAGTTACCAGCAAAGGACACACAGAAGGACCTGTTGGATAAATAGGAGTCAATCCAAGCAAGTGCAGTGTCACCGAGACCCAGAGAGTTGAGGGTCTGTAGAAGGAGGGGGTGGTCAACAGTGTCAAAAGCAGCCGAGAGGTCAAGCAGGATGAGAATAGAATAGTGGCCGTGTTTTTTAGCAGTTAGGAGGTCGTTGGTGACTTTGGTGAGGGCAGTTTCAGTTGAGTGTAGGGGACGGAAGCCAGATTGCAGGGGGTCAAGTAGTGAATTGGAGGACAGGAAGAGGGAGAGGCGGTTGAAGACTAGTTTTTCTAAGAGCTTAGAGGTAAAGGGAAGCAGGGATACAGGACGGTAGTTGGATGGAGAGTTGGGATCTAGGGATGGTTTCTTTAGTAAAGGGGTAACTAGCGCGTGTTTGAAGGCGGATGGAAAGGAGCCAGTGGAGAGAGATAGGTTGAAGATGTGTGTGAGAGCAGGGGTGAGGGAGGAGGAGAGGGGAGGAATTAGATGTGAGGGAATGGGGTCGAGCGGGCACGTGGTGAGATGTGAGGAGGACAATAAGGAATTGACTTCCTCCTCAGTGGTTGGGAGGAAGCGGCAGAGGGTGGCAGATGGGACCTGTGGGAGTGGAGGTGGCAGATAACTATCTTGTGTTGGGATGTTGCTTCTGATAGTTAAAGTTTTACTGAGGAAGTAGTCTGCCAGCTCTTGAGCGCTGAAGGCAGCTGAGGGGGGAGGTGCAGGTGGGTAGAGGAGGGTGTTGAAGGTGGACCAGAGCCGTTTAGGGTTGGAGGACAGCGTAGATATAAGAGATGAGAAGAAGGATTGTTTGGCCAAGTGGAGGGCAGAGGTGTATGACCGGAGAATAAACTTGAAGTGAACAAAATCAGCTTCAGAGCGGGATTTCCTCCAGGCACGCTCTGCGGTGCGGGAGCATCTTTGCAGGTAGCGAGTCTGGAGGTGTGCCAGGGCTGAAGCTGGCGGCGTGGGGCCTTACAGAGTCGAAGAGGAGCAAGAGTGTCTAGAGCAGAGATAAGCGTAGTGTTGTAGTGATTAGTGGCAGCATCAGGGCAGGTAAAGGATGAGGTATGAGGGAGGTGGTGAAGTAGGTTGGAGAATTGATGGGGGTCCACAGCCTGTAGATTTCTGCGAGTGTGTGTGCGGGGTGGTTGAGCAGGGTGTTTAGGAAGTCCAGATAGGTTGAAAGAGAGAAGGTGGTGGTCAGAGATGGGGAAAGGGCGACAGTTGAACTCAGAAATGGAGCAGAGGTTGGAAAAGACAAGGTCAATAGCGTGACCATCGCGGTGGGTAGGGAGGAGGGAGGATTGTGTGAGTCCAAGGGAGGACGTGAGTGAAAGAAGTTTGGAGGCAGCAGGGGCGGAAGGATCGTCAATGGGAATGTTGAAGTCCCTGAGAACTAGGCATGGAAGATTAGAAGACAGAAAGTGAGAGAGCCAGGTAGCAAAGTGGTCAAAGAACTGGGAGGTTGGTCCCGGTGGGCGGTAGATGACTGCCACCCTGAGAGCCAGAGGAGAGAACAGGCGGATGCAGTGTGTCTCGAAGGAGGAGAAGGAGAGGGATGGGGGTGGAGGGAGATGCTGGTAGGTCACCTAATTAACGCTGGCGCTCACATAAATGAGCATTAGCGCTAGGTTAACTGAGGTGATAGCATTGCGCAGAGATTACCTCCCGACCTCTAGCAAATGGTATTAGCAAATCGGTATTAGCTCTTTTTAGCGCCAGCTTACTGTACTTTGCTCTCCTTATGCTGAACATGGGGAGCGCAAAGTGTAAGCTGAGAGTAATTAGCGGTCGGATCACATAGCTACAGCTGTTTGTAATTAGCGTTATGACTAAGTTGAAAAGCTTCTGCGGAATCAGTTAGCAGCAGCTGTAAAACCCCCAAAAAAATCAGCAGCTGTAAATGCCCCCCAAAACTCATTCCGTGACGAGAACGGCAGCCCAATATGCCGCTTTTGGCCGCAGGGAGGAGAGTGAGACTGGGGAAAAAAGTCCCCAGTCTCCTTCCTCGATCACTCCACCGATCTGCAGGATCTCGAGTGAGAGATTCTGCTGGTCATGTGACCCGGCAGCAGAAGCCTCCATGGACTCCATGGAGGGGATGCTTGCGACGGCATTTAGCGCTGCTCCGAACAACCTGGAGCCTAGCGCCCTCTAGGGGGTAGACTGCTGGACTCAGCACCTGCCTCGTAATCTACTGGAAAAAATGGGGACGCTAAGGGTAGATTTGCGAGCGCCAATTTTTCCCCTTAGAGTCCCCGTTTTAGCTCAGGGCAGCTGATAGTGCCCCCAATGCTTACATGTTTTTTTGCTTTTTAATCCATTCACTGCTGAGCCATTTCACCTCTTCATACAGCATCATTGTTCACATTATAATTGAAGCGTGAAGAATAGTTACATTAATGCATTAATAAGTTTCAAAAAGTAAAAAAAACACGTTTTTTATTTTATTTAATTACTTATTTATGTTACTAGAAACATGCTCATGTTTGGTATCATTGGAAATACCATGCTCTGACACTCTAGCTGCCACCGATCGGGAGATAGGGGGGGGGTCCATATCAGTTTATCTTGTTCCCTTTGGTTATTGTAAAGCGCTGTGGAAACTGTTGGCGCTATATAAAGGCTGACAATAATAAATCTCTTCCAATCATTTGCTCGCATCAATTTCGTGAATGAGGGGTTAAATATAAATAAGGCAATGTGGATATATATAATTTACATATTGCAGATGCCAGTCACTTAGTATTCATCAAACGTGATTCTTAGATGATGTTCAGGTGACAGGGCATATGCAGTAACTTGATTTGTCTTCACAATGATCTAAAGGTTACACATTGCAGATGCCGGTCGCTTAGTATTTATCAAACATCATTTTTAGATCATATTCAGATGACAGGGCATATGCAGTAACCTGGTTAAACCAACTCTACTGGTAATATGAATAATGGATATAATATAAGCACATTCATGGAACACTAGTACCAATACAATATCTCATTTATACATACACTATATCCCATATGAAATCTCATGGGTCCAGGGTGCTTAAAGGATCTGAGACAGATGATTCACCCAGTAGTGAGAATGAGAAGAACTTACAGTCAGGTCCAGAAATATTGGGACATGGACACAATTCTAATATCTTTGGCTCTATACACCACCACAATAGAGTTGGAATGAAACAAACACAATGTGCTTTCACTGCAGACTGTCAGCTTTAATTTGAGGGTATGTACATCCAACTCAGGTGAACGGTGTAGGACTGACAGCAGTTTGCAGATGTGCCTCCCACTTGTTAAGGGACCAAAGGTAATGGGACAATTGGCTTCTCAGCTGTTCCATGGCCAGGTGTGTGATATTCCCTCATTATCCCAATTACAATGTGCAGATAAAAGGCCCAGAGTTCATTTCAAGTGTGCTATTTGCATTTGGAATCTGTTGCTGTCAACTCTCAAGATGAAATCCATATCCATATCAGTGAAGCAAGCCATCATTAGGCTTCTCAATGTATCCTTCCTGGTAAAATCCTTTATAAATAAATAAATAAAATAAATTAGGCTGAAGAAACAAAACCAACACCAGCTCAGCAACACCAAAAGACCTGGGAGACCACGGAAAACAACTGTGGTAGATAAATGAAGAATTCTTTCCCTGGTGAAGAAAACGCCCTTCACAACAGTTGGCCAGATCAAGAACACTCTCCAGGAGGTAGGTGTACGTGTGCCAAAGTCAAAAATCAAGAGAAGACTTCACCAGAGTAAATACAGAGGGTTCACCACAAGATGTAAACCATTGGTAAGCCTCAAAAACAGGAGGGCCAGATTAGAGTTTGCCAAACAACACCTAACAAAGCCTTCACAGTTCTGGAACAAGATCCTATGGACAGATGAGACCAAGATCAACTTGTACCAGAGTGATGGGAAGAGAAGAGTATGGAGAAGGAAAGGAACTGCTCATGATCCTAAGCACACCACCTCATCAGTGAAGCATGGTGGTGGTAGTGTCATGGCGTGGGCATGTATGGCTGCCAATGGAACTGGTTCTCTTGTATTTATTGATGATGTGACTGCTGACAAAAGCAGCAGGATGAATTCTGAAGTGTTTCGGGCAATATTATCTGCTCACATTCAGCCAAATGCTGCAGAACTCATTGGACGGTGCTTCACAGTACAGATGGACAATGACTCAAAGCACACTGCAAAAGCAACCAAAGAGTTTTTGAAGGGACAGAAGTGGAATGTTATGCAATGGCCAAGTCAATCACCTGACCTGAATCCCATTGAGCATGCATTTCACTTGCTGAAGGCAAAACTGTAGGGAAAATGCCCCAAGAACAAGCAGGTCAGACAGTTGCAGTAGAGGCCAGGCAGAGCATCACCAGGGATGAAACCCAGCGTCTGGTGAGGTCTATGTGTTCCAGACTTCAGGCTGTGATTGACTGCAAAGGATGTGCAACCAAGTATTAAGAAGGGAAAGTTTGATTTATGATTATTATTCTGTCCCATTACTTTTGGTCCCTTAACAAGTGGGAGGCACATCTGCAAACTGCTGTAAGTCCTACACCGTTCACCTGAGTTGGATGTACATGCCCTCAAATTAAAGCTGACAGTCTGCAGTTAAAGCACATTGTGATTGTTTTATTCCAACTCCATTGTGGTGGTGTATAGAGCCAAAGATGTTAGAATTCTGTTGATGTCCCAATATTTCTGGACCTGACTGTATAACACCCTAGCACGTCCACTACGCGTTTCGCATAGTACTGATCCTCAGGGACGCTCCCTTGACGGCTTTCAGACCTGAAGAAGAGAGTTACACTCTCAAAAGCTTGTCTTTTAATGCTACGTTAGTCCAATAAAAAAGGCATCACTACATACTGCTATACTCTGCTGATTTACATATATATATATATATTTATATTCAAAACCAGGAGGCGAACACCTCAACTCATATATTTCAACTTCAGCAATAGCTCACACATGTAAAGATTAAATGGGTGTCTGAATCCAGAAACGATTCTGTCCTCAGTGAGTTAATCCCATAATATAGATCATTAGGTGAAAGAATAGGACCTGTTATGATGGGATACATTGGCGCTGTGACAGATTTAAGCAATTTATGGCCATATATTGTGAATCAAATTCCCATCGTTTTTAAACAGAGCTTAGGGTTACACATTTGTGAAAATTCTTTAATAGGTTAAATGTTGTTGAGATCCTGAAAGGGTTAAGAGTTATTGGAGACTATGAAATCTGTATAATCCTTAAAAGTTTGAGCTACTGTTAAAGTCTTTGAATGTGTTAGTTGGAGTGCTGTCCTTCTGGTTTGGTCTGGAGAAGCACATGTCCTCTTTCTTATTAAAGGTTGAGTGCTGCCCTCCTGGTGTATCCTATATATTTATATATATATATATATATATATATATCATAAGCAATAAAGGTTATTGAGTTATCATGAAGGTCCACATACCGTGCAGAGTCCAGAGAATGATAAGCAGACTGGGCATCCCCATGGCTTGTTTGTGAGGGTCACAGCCGGACTTACTGCTATCTCTGGTGGTCAAGCATAAGCCAAATATTTAGCGAGACGGAGACAAATGTCTTTCTTCGGTTTCGTAAAGTCACCTTCAGATTTTTTTCTTTTCCTCCAGAAGTAAAGAAGAGAAAGAGGAAGTCACACCATAATATACGTGTTCACCAGTCGAGAAAATTAGATGCGCTTACTGAAAAATTACTGACTGTGTAAACAGGGGAGAGTCATAAAGGGACTTTCAAGAAGTTTCAAGAATTTACCGGTTTTATATCAATAATTTATTTCCTATATCTAGCCCAATATTAGGGATGAGCTGTTCGGTTCGATCGGTTCGGAGTTTGATTCGAACTTTGGCAGTTCGGAAGTTCGCGAACTTCGAACTTTTTGGCGTGTTCGGCTCGAGTTCGAAAAAAAAAATGTTTTGAAAAAAGTATAAAAAATGCTTTAAAAATCCTAGAAAAATCTAAAAATAAAGAGACTCTTTACTACAGAATATTATAAGCAAAGGTTTATTAGATATTGAATTAAAACGGGAATATTTTTAACATTGAAGCCTACAGGATAAAACATTCTTGTTGATAAAACATCAGGCAGACGAGGCCATCTAAATCAAGCACTGTAGAGGGCAGCCGCTGGAGCCTCCCTCCCAAGGACCCCTTGATTGAGGAGCATGCGGCCGCAAGATTACAGAGCTGCGACTGTGCGGGCTGGCCAGCTGGGTGCATTCGGCAGAGAGGTGGTGCAGGGACTCCAGGGAGGGAGCCACGGCAGACCCCCCTTCCGCCCAACCAGGATCCAGGTTGCAGGGTGCATGTGGCAGAGAGGTGGCGCAGGGACTCCAGGGAGGGAGCCACGGCAGACCCCCCTTCCGCCCAATCAGGATCCACTGACCACCAGGCTAAGGTAAGGCGACACATTTAAGGTAAGGCGAGACAAAAAAAATAAAATCCGAGGACATTTTAACCACTTGGATGCTGAGGACGTGCTCAGCGCGTCCTCAGCATTCCCGCTGGTATGCGGAGGACGCGCTGAGCGCGTCCTCCCATTGGGGTCAGCGTACGGCCGGGTTCCGGCCGATCGCTGGCCCCCCCGGTGCGGGCTGACATCCTGGATGTCAGCCCGGCATCCGGGACCGCAACCGCCGGAATTAGGTGTCATCGCGGCAGCGCGATGACACCTAATTCAGGTCCCCCCCCGCATGTGCGGAGGAGGCGCCTGAAAGGGAGGGGGGGAGGTCCTTCTGACCTCTCTCCCTCCCGATCGGCGGCTCTGCGGGGGTTAACCCAGGCATCATTTGGAAGGGCACAGCCTGCCCTTCCAAATGATGCCTGGCATTAACCCCTGGGGAGCTGGATCGCGAATCGGCGCTGAAAAGCGCCGGTTCGCGATCCTTTCCCGGAGCTGGCCGACATCTTGGATGTCGGCCAAGCCTCCGGGAACTCCCCCTGAGGACTGGCGTCATCGTGCGTAGCACGATGACGCCAGTCCTGGACTTAACCCCTAACTGCCACCAACTGTGGAGATAGGGAGTTCCAATGAACTTCCTATCTCCCGATCCGTGGCAGTTAGGGGTTAATGTTTGGTATGGTTGGATCGGCCAGAGCATGACCGTTCCAACGATACCAAACTCGAATGTGAAAAATGTTGTAAAAAAAAAAAAATGAAAAATAAAAATAAAAAAAAATTATAAAAAAAAAATTAACACTTTTTTTTTTTTTTTTTTGGTTTGTTAATGCAGCAATATTGTTCCCATTTCAATTATAATGTGAACAATGATGCTGCACTAACGATTTTTGTATGCGGTGCGTTTGTTAAAAATAGTGTAATTTTCCCCAAAAAAAAATGTAACGAGACCCCATCTCTAATTTTTTTAACAAGCGCACCCCATACAAAATATAACCGCAATTGCTCGCATGTTAAAATGTGAAAAAAAACACTTTACACGTTGTAAATTATTGAAAATACATATTTTATTGCATATTTTGTTATAATATACAGACATGACATAACGTATACATATAATAATGACATATTATGAATCTACCGTGTCTGCCGGAAAGAACGATATATAATATGTCTGGGTCATATACTAAAATAAGGCTTCAAAACACGTTTAAAAATGATGAGCAAAACCGGAAAAAATGACCTCAGCACAGGGGCGGGAAAAGCCTCAGCAGCGAAAAGGTTCCCCAGCAGCATAAAATAAAACCTTTTTTTTTTTCTTTCTAATACCTGATTCCTGGATCCACAAACTGTAGAGGTGCTTCCCGGCAGTGTGTGGAATCATATGCTGCATTAATTATACTGTAAGGCTTGGTTCACACCTGCGTTTTTTTTACGCGCGCAATACATGCGTTTTTTAACGCTCGTATTGCGCAAACGTAAAAAACATGCGAACGCTCATTGCAGCGCGTTCACTGCCATAGACTGCAGAGTGAACGCGCTGCAATATGCCCCAAAGAAGCGCCTGTACTTCTTTGGGCGTAGGATGTTTTACAGCGCGTTCCTGCACGCTGTAAAACACCCAGGTATGAACGGGTCCCATAGCAAATAATGGGATGTCCCTGTTTATAGACATGTGCACAGCACAAAATTTAGTTTTGAACTAATGGATTAGTCCTAAAATGCAATTTATTTAGTTGCTAAAGAAATTCGTTTTCAGTTCTTTAGTATGAAAACTAATTTCATTCATCCGAAAACCAGTGGATACAATTACTATTGTAGTGGCTCCTCAGAGGGCTGAGATCACTGCTTGTTACAGTATCTCTCACTCTCAGCACAATGTGGGCCATATTACATAGTTGGTGCTAACTTAGCCAGAGCTGTTGTAAACGTCCCAGAGCCATTATAGCCTACGAAGGTTTTCAGTTTACAACAGCTCTGGTTAAGTTAGCACCAACATTGTAATACTGCCCCGTGTCAGGCAAAGCTGTTACAGTAACTGACTGCTGCTCATCACAGCGCTCAGAGTTTCAGTAAAACTAGTAAATAATTTTTTTATATATAAGAGGTTAGAACAATATTATTTCCTTGTTTTACTGAAACTTTGAGCGCTGTTACAGTCAGTTACTGTAACAGCTGAGCCTGATACATTGTACTGAGAGATAATGTAACAAGCAGCCGATCTCAGCGCTCACAGCCACTGGATTTATAGGGTTTAAAAAAAGGCTCCTCTCTGTATAATGTTTAGAACATCTTCCTACATTAATTAATACCCTTCTCTGTATAATCTATACAACATCCACCTGCATTAATTAATGTCCCTCTCTGTATAATATATAGAACATCTTCCTGAATTAATTAATGTCCCTCTCTGTATAGATCATCCTCCTCAATTTATACCGTTCTCTGTATAATGTATATAACATCCTCCTGCATTAATACCCCTCTCTGTATAATGTATAGAACATCCTCCTGCATTAATTAATGCCCCTCTCTGTATAGAACATCCTACTGCATTGGCATGTGAAGGGTGCAGAACTTCGGATGTTGCGCTCTTCATTGCTGGTCTCCTTCACTCATCAATGTAATATCACAAAAATGCCTATAACCATTGTGGTAACTGTCTGGTTTTGAATTATTCATTTGTGGCGGTCCCTGCTATTTACAATACTGAAATTTCATCACGGCCACACTGTGGATTACTTAGCTAATAATTTATGGCAATTGACTCGCTGTGCTTCTAATACCTGGCATTAAATGTCGGTAATTCATTCTTGTACTCTGCTGATTATTATTCTTCTGCATTAGGACGATATTTTCAGGGTCGTTGACGCCACCTAGTGGCATATAGTTATCCTTGTATGGTACCACATATTTACTACTACTGCCTAGAACTAATTACGTTCGAATTGATCCTTGATTCTTCATTGTGGTATGTCCTCTAATAAGAGAAAGCTAATTTTATGGTTTAAGGAGGTTCATTACTTTACAATTTTTGATGTATTTTATTATTTTGTTGTGTATATTGTATTCGTCCAATAAAGGTTAATTGGTAGCCAGTGTCTACCACATTTTTTTCTTTCAATATCACAAAAAGGACTGAAACTAAAATGTAGTTCATTTTATTTTCGTTTCTTTCGTTTTTTGTACTGAGCAGTTTCGTTTCTCTTGAGTCATATGAAAACTAAATTATCCCACAATTCGGACTAAATCATTTTAGTACTGAAACGAATGCACATGTCTACCTGTTTATGCGTTTTACAGCATGCAGGAACGCGCTGTAAAACGCTTAGGTGTGAACCGGGCCTTAAGGTGCTGCTCGGCAGTGTGAGGATTCATATGCTGCATTAGTTATTCTTCTTACAAATTTGGTTACTTAACCTGTTTTCGTTTGGATTGTAATATTGTGACATCCAGGGCCCCGGGTGGCGATCGGGGGGGAGGGCACCGGACGCATGGTGCCGCCAGCTGGCCGAATGCCAGGAGCTCCGGCGGCACCCGGCGCAGCTGTGAGTGATCAGGGGGCAGGGCGCGGCGTGATGACGCAGAGCCGCCGGGACTGGTGTGCGGCGATTCTCACCATATACAGTAGCGCAGTACTAGTGCCTAAACGTTGTCGAGCTGGTTTTGTTATAACAACTAGTCTCGCTCTGTGCCCCTGTCTGGTATATTCCTCTGCTTGTTACTGCTGGTGCGCTTCCATCCTGCCATACACTATAGCGCAGTAATATTTTGGTGCACTGCCACTGACGACCGCCTATACTACCAGATTCATATAATTTTAATATTGGACCGCAGGGTCCAACCCGGCACTCTTCCACAATACCACAGAGGGGTTACTGTATGATGGCACTTGCTGGCCTGGCACCAAAGGCACAATATTTGGGTGCACTGACACCTTTATCAGATTCATATCTTTTTAATATAGGACCGCATGGTCCACCCCTGCATTCTTCCACAATACCACAGAGGGGTTACGGTGTGACGGCACTGTTGCCGACAATAAAGGCCCAATTTTAAAGCACCTATTGTTACTTTCATCCAAAGCCTGCATAAGTTTCACTATAATTTAGCCACAAAATCACTAAACTTGTTCTGCGTGTCCTAAAATGTCTTTTCATACAGGCTGCCGCCCCAAGCAGTTGTTTATGGATAGATTAAAGGAAAAGCATTTACCGTCATATGAAACATCATTTTTTTGTTTTTAAGTGTTTCTATACATCCTAGATATCCGCCACTTCACGGGCAGGTTATGGGGACCTCCTAGGCACGATATTTGAAGGAATTTTTCGTTTTTATTTTTAACCCTTATTTCATGGAAAACTCACTGTCCCTTTAAAAACGTATTTTTTTAAACTTTTTGTCCTTGTTTCCTGTCCCCCAGGGCACTACCCGGACCCCCATACACCTTTTATGGCAAATATCTTGCATATATGCCCTCTTGGAGGGCACTCTAAAAACCGAACTTTTGAGTCCCATTGACTTGCATTGAGTTCGGTTCGAGTTCGAACTCGAACTTTTGAAATTGTTCGAGTTTGAATACGAACCGAACACGGAGGTGTTTGGCTCATCCCTACCCAATATGAGTATTTTAAAGAAAAAGTCCATGGACTTCTCCCTCCTGCAGTAAACACGTACGTTCCTGATACCAGATAAATCCCTGCGCTGACCCCTGATTTTGCCGTGCACTGCTATGCTAGGAAAGTCGCTGGTAAGTAAAGCTCCTACATTTAGATCTGGTGGAAGAAGTCAGCAGACTTTTTTTTTTAAATTAGTCCAGGACACTTAAATGTCCTCTTCAGTATTGGCCGAGTAGGTAAGTCTTTCCCATCCTCCACACGACTTTCTGCAGAGTAACGTTACTCCCGGGTGGATGATTTATAGGACAAGGAATGGATATGGCTCCTCAAGGCAGAGCATAGAACTGGACAACCCATAACCCGTCTGCAGAGAGCAGGAAGGGAAGTCTTTATAAATGTCTGTACACAGGGCCAGATTTATAACTAGGCAGAGTAGGCATGTGCCCACAGGTGCTTGCCACAAGTATATGCCTTGCTCTGTAAAAAATATATATATATATATATATATATATATATCATGGTCGTTTTTTGCTAATTAAATTTCCACCATTTTATTCAACGAAGCTCAGATTTAAGAAATTTTCAACAAGTGGTAAAATCTGGTATAATTTACTCATGCATGGAGCTGTTGCTGCTGGTTTTTGAATGTGTTGACTGGAGTGCTCTCTCCCTGGTTTTGTTGTGTATTTTAGTTTTGAGACGTAACCGCACTGAATGCTTAGTTTAGGTTGAGTGCTACCCCCCCATGTGTTTTTTATAGATACAGTTGCAAGAAAGGTATGTGAACCCTTTGGGATTACGTGGAGTTTGGCATGAATTGGTCATAAAATGTACTCTGATCTTCATCTAAGTCACAACAATTTGAAAAACACAGTCTGCTTAAAATAATACAACACAAACATTATATGTTTTCAAGTTTTTATTTAACAGAACATGTAAACATTCACAGTGCAGGGTGGAAAAAGTATGTGAACCCCTAGTCTAATGACTTCTCCAAGACCTAATTGGAGCCAGAAGTGAGCCAACCTTGAGTCCAATCAGTGTGATATTATTGGATGTGTTGCTGAAAGCTGTCCCGCCCTTTAAAAACACACACCAGTTTTGGGTTTACTGGTTTCAAGAAGCACTGCCTGATTTTTTATTATTATTATTATTATTCTTTATTTATAAAGTGCCAGCATATTCCGCAGCGCTGTACAATAAGCACAGTATAGACAGGGTTACAATACATTGAACAACATTTGACAAACAGTACAGGAGGAGATGAGGGCCCTATTCCCGTAGGAACTCACAATCTAGGAGGGTTGGGGTTGGAAACAGGAGGAGAGGACTGTAAGGTGAGAGTGATTGATGGTTGTGTCAGTGAGTTGGGTGGTAGGCTTCCCTAAATAGGAATGTTTTAAGGGAGCGTTTGAAGTAAGAGAAGTTAGGGGAAAGTCTGACAGTACGAGGGAGAGCGTTCCAGAGAGTGGGGGCTGCGCATGAGAAATCCTGCAGTCTATCATGGGAAGAGGTGATGCGGGGAGAGGCTAGGCGCAGGTCACTGTTTGACCTTAGGGAGCGGGCTGGGGTGTATTTGGTGATTAGTGAGGACAGGTAGTGGGGAGCTGAGTTAGTGAGGGTTTTGTAGGTAAGGATAAGGATTTTGAACTTAATTCTGCAGTGGATGGAGAGCCAGTGAAGAGACTCGCAGAGGGGAGCGGCAGAGACAGAGCGGCGGGTGAGGTGAATTAGCCTGGCGGAGGCGTTCAGGATGGATTGTAGGGGAGAGAGGCGGGACAGAGGGAGGCCAGATAAGAGATTATTGCAATAGTCGAGTCGGGAGATTACCAGGGCGTGTATGAGTTGTTTTGTGGCGACAGCGGTAAGAAATGGCCGAATTCTGGAAATATTACGCAGTTGGTATCGGCAGGAGGAGGAAAGAGACTGGATGTGGGGGATGAAGGAAAGAGCAGAGTCAAGTGTAACTCCAAGACAGCGAACTTGGTTTGATGGGGAGATGGTGATACCCTCCACCGTGATAGAGAAGTCAGGAGGTGGGGAGGCATTGGAGGGAGGAATAAGTAGGAGCTCAGTCTTTGACATGTTGATCTTTAGGTGGTGGGAGGCCATCCAGGAGGAGATGCCAGATAAACAGTCACTGACTTTTGAAAGGACAGGGGGAGAGAGATCAGGGGTAGAGAGGTAGATCTGAGTGTCATCAGCATAGAGGTGGTAATTAAAGCCAAAGCTGTTGATGATTTTGCCCAGGGAGGAGGTGTAGATGGAAAAGAGCAAAGGACCAAGGACAGAGTCTTGAGGTACACCAACAGATAGAGGCAATGAGGAGGAGGAGTTACCAGCAAAGGACACACAGAAGGACCTGTTGGATAAATAGGAGAAATAGTTGGATGGAGAGTTGGGGTCTAGGGATGGTTTCTTTAGTAAAGGGGTAACTAGCGCGTGTTTGAAGGCAGATGGAAAGGAGCCAGTGGAGAGAGATAGGTTGAAGATGTGTGTGAGAGCAGGGGTGAGGGAGAAGGAGAGGGGAGGAATTAGATGTGAGGGAATGGGGTCGAGCGGGTACGTGGTGAGATGTGAGGAGGACAATAAGGAATTGACTTCCTCCTCAGTGGCTGGGAGGAAGCGGCAGAGGGTGGCAGAGGGGACCTGTGGGAGTGGAGGTGGCAGATAACTATCTTGTGTTGGGATGTTGCTTCTGATAGAGTTTTACTGAGGAAGTAGTCTGCCAGGTCTTGAGCGCTGAAGGCAGCTGAGGGGGGAGGTGCAGGTGGGTAGAGGAGGGTGTTGAAGGTGGACCAGAGCCGTTTAGGGTTGGAGGACAGTGTAGATATAAGAGATGAGAAGAAGGATTGTTTGGCCAAGTGGAGGGCAGAGGTGTATGACCGGAGAATAAACTTGAAGTGAACAAAATCATGGATTTCCTCCAGGCACGCTCTGCGGTGCGGGAGCATCTTTGCAGGTAGCGAGTCTGGAGGGTGTGCCAGGGCTGAAGCTGGCGGCGTGGGGCCTTACAGAGTCGAAGAGGAGCAAGAGTGTCTAGAGCAGAGATAAGCGTAGTGTTGTAGTGATTAGTGGCAGCATCAGGGCAGGTGAAGGATGAGGTATGAGGGAGGTGGTGAAGTAGGTTGGAGAATTGATGGGGGTCCACAGCATGTAGATTTCTGCGAGTGTGTGTGCGGGGTGGGGGAGCAGGGTGTTTAGGGCCTTCCTATACATCTTTGGGATGAGTAATTTATGATATGCGCTGATTTTTCATTTATCCTGTGAGTGCGTTTCTACAGGGGGCGTGTCATGATACAATATTGTTTTTACATATAACGCTATGATCCTTCTATTTTATATTGTCCTGTTTTAGATCTCGATACATTTTCTGTTTAGGAAGTCCAGATAGGTTGAAAGAGAGAAGGTGGTGGTCAGAGATGGGGAAAGGGCGACATTTGAACTCAGAAATGGAGCAGAGGTTGGAAAAGACCAGGTCAATAACGTGACCATCGCGGTGAGTAGGGAGGAGGGAGGATTGTGTGAGTCCAAGGGAGGACGTGAGTGAAAGAAGTTTGGAGGCAGCAGGAGCGGAAGGATCGTCAATGGGAATGTTGAAGTCCCCGAGAATTAGGCATGGAAGATTAGAAGACAGGAAGTGAGAAAGCCAGGTAGCAAAGTGGTCAAAGAACTGGCAGGTAGGTCCCGGTGGGCGGTAGATGACTGCCACCCTGAGGGCCAGAGGAGAGAACAGGCGGATGCAGTGTGTCTCGAAGGAGGAGAAGGAGAGGGATGGGTGTGAAGGGAGATGCTGGTAGGTGCAGGTGGGAGAGAGCAGGAGTCCGACCCCGCCACCATTTCTCTCACCCGGTCTGGGGGTATGGCTCAAGTGTAGACCGCCATGTGAGAGAGCAGCAACGGAGGCCGTGTCAGAGGGAGTTAGCCAGGTTTCAGTTAAAGCTAGGAGGTTGAAGGAGTTTGAAAGGAAGAGGTCATGGACGGCTGTGAGTTAGATGCACACAGAGCGAGCGTTCCAGAGGGCACAGGAGAAAGAGGACAGGTGCTGAGAGGGATTATGGGAATGAGGTTGCTGGGCTTGCAGGGAGGTGATTTATGTGCGATGGAGATAGGATGAGAGGGAAGTATTGGATGTGTTGTGGGGCCAGGGTTAGGGATATGTCACCTGAATAGAGTAACAGCAGGAGGGTGAGAAAGAGAAGGTGGGAATGGGATTTGTGGGAGTGGGAGTGATTGGCAGCACGAGAGTTAGAGGGAGACCATGTTCTGAGGAAACAAAGGAGCTCATGCGAGGCCATCATGTGGGACGAGAGGAGGGAGGGAGAGATGCAGATAGTGTAGGGGTCGGTGGTAGAGGGCAGGAGTTCCATTAAGGAGAAAGGTAGAAGTAAAGAGCAGAAGCGTGAGAGAGAGCATGATATAGACGTGAGTTTACAAGAGTAAAAAGTGGGCCTTGCAGTTTTGCAGTTCCTTCCTCCAGTCCCGCAACTCCAGGAATCAACTCTGAACGTCCACTTAAGAATGCCACTTGGGGATGTCACAAGAGCCAAGGCTCAGTGGAGCTGATGTGAACCATGCCTCGCAGAAAAGAGCTCTCAGAAGACCTATGATCAAGAATTGTTGACTTGCATGAAGCTAGAAAGGGTTACAAAAGTATCTCCAAAAGCCTTGATGTTCATGTGTCCACGGTAAGACAGACTGTCTACAAATGGAGAAAGTTCAGCACTGTTGCTACTCTCCCAAGGCGTGGTCGTCCTGTAAAGATGACTGCAAGAGCACAGCGCAGAATGCTTAATGAGGTAAAGAAGAATACTAGAGTGTCAGCTAAAGACTTACAGAAATCTCTGGCACATGCTAACATTTTTGTTGACACATCTACTATAAGGAAAACGTTAAACAAGAATGGAGTACATGGGAGGACACCACGGAGGAAGCCATTGCTGTCCAAAAAGAATATTGCAGCACGTTTGAAGTTTGCAAAAGAGCACCTGGATGTTCCACAGCACTACTGGCAAAATATTCTGTGGACAGATGAAACCAAAATTGAGTTGTTTGGAAAAAACACACAACACTATGTGTGGAGAAAAAAAGGCACAGCACACCAACATCAAAACCTCATCCCCATTTTAAAACATGGCGGAGGGAGCATCATGGTTGGGGGCTGCTTTGCTGCCTCAGGGCCTGGACGGATTGTTGTCAATGATGGAAAAATTTATTCCAGAGTTTATCAAGACATTTTGCAGGAAAACGTAAGACCATCTGTCCGCCAACTGAAGCTCCGCAGAGGATGGGTGATGCAACAGGACAATGACCCAAAGCATACAAGTAATTCAACAAAAGAATGGCTTCAAAAAAACAAAATACGCCTTCTGGAGTGGCCCAGTCAGAGTCCTGACCTCAACCCGATGAGTGGTCCAAAATTACTCCAGATCGTTGTGCAGGTCTGATCTGCAACTACAGGAAATGTTTGGTTGAGGTTATTGCTGCCAAAGGAGGGTCAACCAGTTATTAAGTCCAAAGGTTCACATACTTTTTCCACCCTGCACTGTGAATGTTTACATGTTCTGTTCAATAAAAACATGAAAACGTATGATGTTTGTGTTGTATTATTTTAAGCAGACTGTGTTTTTCAAATTGATGTGACTTAGATGAAGATCAGAGAACATTTTATGACAAATTCATGCAAAACTCCACGTAATCCCAAAGGGTTCACATACTTTTTCTTGCAACTGTATATATATATGTATATATTTTTTACAATTTACAATAATCTAGACCACAGTATCTCAGGAGCCGTAAGTACTAGAGGGATATATGAGGTATCATTGGAAAGGTAAGAATAGTAAGTGATACTGAATATAACCAGCTTAGATTTATGTAATAAAAATAACAAATAAAATAATATTTTTCTCTATGATTCAGTTTACAATTATAAAGTGCACAGTGATGCTGCGCTCACTCACCTTCTCATTTACCACACTGCCATCAAGTGTGGAGCTGATGATGTAATGTATTGTTTCATTGAAAATCTAGTCTGTGGCGCTGCAGTAAGGAGAGACAGGGGGACTTTGGAACCTGTATCTCTGAATTGTACACCGCACAAGGTTAAGTGAGGTGTCATTGGAAAGGTCAGAGTCTGGTCCTGACAATCAGGGCTGCCATTAGAGATCATGGGGCCCGTTACTGAACCGCTGGTCGGGGCCCACTTCCCTCAGCTGCCCATTTCAGTAAAGTAATTCAAAAATGCAAGCTTTTTCCTCCTCTTCTACTTACCTTATTTGACAGGGAGTGGGTGTAATTCCTGGTGGTCCATCCAGGAAGGGGAAAAAGTGTTCCAAGATGGAAGAGCATTCACTCTGCATCTCTACCTGATACAGACCATACTAATCGCTCACACATAGATGGGTCAGAGTGCTCTGAACAGCCCAGGATGCCACGGCCCACCAGGAAATTTGTTGGTTTCTTGGGCTAGTCATAGGTGACGTGGAGGGACCCTTAGATCTGCATCACTTATACAAGCTGCACACGGTTTGACAAGGCCAGGGCTCCCTGGAAAAACTGGGCCCCTGAACATGTCATTGGCTTTCACCCCCTTGTCAGATCATTTCAGATATGAAATTTCTATCATTCGTCATATTTCACGGGAATTTCTTTCAAGCAGGCAATCTGTCTACCCGTGGTTAAAATGTAATTAGCTAAGCTTTCTAGACAATAGACAAGCTAAATTTGATGACATTTCACAAACAAGGGAAGCCACATCCATTGTTCAGAGGCTGGAAGAAATAAAAAACACAGATGTTAAATCACATGGTCTTGAAACTAAATGAATACAATGGTCAGATCTAATCTCTCTCTAACCATGCAAAACCTTGGACAAAGGTGACTTGCATGAACTGTAGAAAAAAAACAGAAAAGGTTAAATAATTTTCTTATTTAACAGTGAGATATTACCTGCATAACCAGTCTGTAATGCTAAGATGCCGTAGGCAATATAATCGGTGACATTATAATATACAAGGTGCATAGGGGGTATTTGAATATTTAATTTATGTGGTGAGTTATAATAGATAATCAGGGGACTGATATCTGATAAAAGATAGAGGCCATACCACATTTAATTGATTATTAATGTAACGTTGGGAGCTTCCAGCCCTACCTGTGTGCTTGAGGGCAGCATGTTCTGATGCTGCTCGCTGACAAAGCCCGGTTTAAATTGGAGACAGGCAGGGAGGTGGTTGCAAAAGGCGTGGCTTGAGTGGGGGGCGTGGCCTGGTGAAGGTCTTTTAAAACCCTCCAGTGTATTCTCAGCAGTTGCCAGATCGTGGTTATCCATACCTGAGCTCCTTGTACCTGACTGCTATATTGAATTAACCCGTTATTGACCTCTGCTTGTTTCTGACTATTCTGCCTTCTGTTGCCCTAGACCATTTTCTTGTACTACGCTATTGCTCTGATATTGACCCGGCTATTCCATTTGACCATTCTGAACTCTGTTTTCCTGATTCTGGCTCGGCTGACTACCCGTGTTGTTAACCCTATCTGTCAAGCTAGTTTACCTGGCCAATTCTAAGGACCAGACAGTTAGATCTTTCACGGCTACTCTGTTGGTAGCTTCTGGGTTCTGTGGAGTGTGGGGCGTTAAGTACTGCGTGGTGGGATCTGGAAACCGTGACAATTAAATGACGAGTGTCTCGTTTATTAACATTCAGTAACAGCAGATTATATCTGTTAATTATGAATGATTTTAATGAATATATCACGAATGAATGAATGAATGAATCTTAAGGAATATCATGAAACATGTATACCTGTATGCAGAATTCTCATACACACATATCTTTAGATATATAACGAGTATATTGTGCACGCACGCCACGCAAAATATGCTTGCGTTTCATAGATAGCAATAGAACCCCATGGAGTCCCTGGATATAGTATAAAATAACCCCAAACCATTAAAGATAGGTTACTGCTGGTCATATACATTAATTAATTCCTGTAGAAGGATTGCTGTTTGATCTGAGAGTGCCATCTACTGGCCAGATAGTATAACACCTGGACAAGAAACCTGAAGTTATCAATATCTATCCTCCAATCAAATGAGGCCACATATTGATGGGCTAGAGCTAAACTGGGTGGGAGTCAGCTATAAAGAGGGGGATACTCCAGACTGAGGGAGAGGACCCTGAAAGAAAGCTTGGAGAGAGACCTGAGGGACGCTTGAAGGGGAGAAAGGGCAGATACCATCAGCCACTTCAATAAGACGCGACCACACCCGAATCTTCTTACCCCATTCTATCTTCACTACCAGATGGTAAAGTATAATGGAATAACTTTATATCTAGTTCCTAATTGCATAGTCGCTGTTTTAGATGTCCATCACATATTAAAGGGATATAAATGAATTATTTTGCTGTTGAAGCCTAAACAGTAGAATAGTGTCAGCCTTTCCGCTCTACTGCAGACGAGCGCTAAAGGAGGAGCTATTATGGGCATGGCTGTATAGCTCGCCCTAGTTAATGAAATTATTTATATCCCGAGAATACTGGAGGTGGACATCTAAAGATACATTTTGTCCCCATAGTGAGATAAGCTGGGACTGAGAGATAGCTTTCTATATATCAAGTGCCATCAGCTCCATTAGTAAAATGAACATAACCCCATTCATACATATTGCAGCCCTTTCAATTGCATGTAGGTTAAGTCAATAGGAAGATTTTGTTGACCCATGCTGAATGAATTGCTGTGATTGATCTGTGGAAGAGATAGTCTACCTATCGAGTGTGTTATGTATCTCCCTGAAGGAAGTTGCATTTAGTGAATCGGCCCCCACAATACTAAATTGTGCTGCAGGGTATGCCCAGTAACTGAGTGTTTTTAGCCAGGTTGAGGATCGTTTTATAATGGGAAAGGTTTAAGTGGGGAGAATAGAACTTGGTGTTTAAGGATTGATTCGTGCACATGTGTGGTGCGGTCTATAAATCTAAACTGTTTGTCCATTAGGTTATTGCGTGTCGCAGTATTGCTACTAACCACTACCTATAAATACTTTTAAAATGGTATCTTGCTAATCAGTTGATAACATTTGATTGTATGAAACTTGACGTGTGAATAAATTTTGATTTGAATTGTTTTACCATTACGCTGTCTCATATCATCTTTATTGATTTTATTGTGTCTAAAAATATCTACATAGCCTCAAAACATTTCAGGATAACGCGCCATATATTTGTTAAGACGTATATTCATTGATTGGTTATTAATCCTTATTTTTAAGGGTACATAACCAAATTATACCATTGGTATTGGAGGCACTGTCATTAAGGATATATATATATATATATATCTAATAAGAAAATTACACGTCATAATAAATATATCTCTGACACCCTGATGGCTGCCCTGTTGACAATGATACCAAATATGACCATGTAATGTGTAAAAATAAATAATAAAAATTGAAAAAAGTAAATGCAAAATTATTTTTTTCTCTGTTCTATGGCAGAGGCAATATATACTTTTACTTAAAAAACAAACAATGCCACTGCACTAACTCAACTAAGGCAACATATCCTGCTCCTTTTGATTTGACGCAGAAAGAAACTTTGTCAGTTTTTTAAAATGCTTTTATTCTTTTAGTTTGCACCAAAACAAAAAAGTAATTTTGGTATTTTTTTGGGGCGGAGGGGTGGTAGGGGTGCTCCACATTTCTGTGCCTACAGGCTCCTGGGATGCAGATCTGGCCCTGTCTGTACGTTCTATTGACTAATACAATGTTAAAGGGGGGGTTTGTTAATTATTTTATGGGGGTTGGGGGCCTCTAGCCAGTTTTGATGTTTAATGCTGTCATTAGAGACCCCCTGTGTGGTGTGTGTGTGTTTGTTTTTTTTAAACTTTTTGGGTGGGCTCTACACCTTCATGAGGGGCATTATTGGAAAGATCAGACTGTGACCTTTCCAGGGATGCCTCTCTTGAGTGTCTAACCCCCTCCCCTTCAGGCACTCACCTGTCTCTGCAGGGTGACGGCTGAAATTTACATCACTGTGCGGTGATGAATGTGCACTGGGAGGGGGCATCAAACAGTCTAACTACCTGGAAGCCAGGCCACCATGGGACTCCAACCTGAGTGGTCTCACTCTCCCCCTCGAGGGGACGTCCTCCGTATGTTGCGGGGAAATCCCATCATGTCCCCTACTCACCTTCCACAGCCAAGGGGTTAAATTAAATTCATGTGCAATTCATTGAACATAACACATCACGGACCTGACATGGCGCTCCCCTGCTTGAAGCCACAGACAGACTTTATTCCCTTTGTGTTCCCCTGTTTTAGAATTTATTACCTGCTAATGGCATTTATTCCCTTTCTTTATACAATGTTTTTCTGTGAACGTGCTGTGTTGGTTACTTTTATGTTGAATCTGTGTTTATGCGAGAATGCTATTATCTATTGTCTGTTTATCTGCTGCATGTTTGAGGAGTTGTTAATCTACCCTTGTCTCAGGCAAACACTGTCCCAATCTGATTTATTGGGACAATGGTTTATGTAAATGACTGTGCGTGATCACTGATTGGGAGTTTGTGTGCTTCCCCTTTTTATCTGTTGCTGAGGGAAGTTTTGAATGAATGTACCATAAATACCTGTTTTTTTGTGCTGAATAAAACGGTCTCCTGTTTGAACATATAGCTTGCCTGGTGTCTCATTCAGAGCTACAACCCTCTAACCTGGGAAGGCACTTAGCGGTTCTTCCAATCCGTCCATCGGTGAAGAGCAGTGGCCAGAAAGAGCAGATCGAAAGAATGGATCGGCTGTTCGAGGTATCAAAACGGTTAGTGATTAGAAGGCCGGGCCGATCTGGTGAGTGGGTGTCTCTGGAGAGCCGGACAGGCGGACAGAGGGGTATGTGACAACATGCAATGTGTAGAATGTGGTATCGTCATGCTTTTTTTGTTGTATTCCTGGCTAGATGTATTTTATGTCGTGTTTTTCCTCTATAGGGGTTATCCACTAAGCGCCAGTGTTTGCCAGAGTTACAAATACTATGAAAAATCGGCAGCATTGAATTGCCAGCATTTAAAACTAGAAACCACACAGCAGATGGAGAAACGTTCCTGTGCAGCTTCTCGTGATCCTCTTTGTATTTTAGTTTTGAGAAATGCCGGTGTTTCCGGCGCTGCAATACCAAATAATTTTTCTGTTATGTGCGACACCGGCAAACACCAGCGCTTAGCGGAGAACCCCTTACCTAGTTTTCAGATACACTGTACACAAGCACCAGAGATGGATAGGGTTTAACCTGGATATCGTGCAGCGTGGGTGTGCATTACTGTGAATGTGGTTGTGCAGCAAATTCCCAAAACTACACTTAAACAAGTGAAAGAGTAAGGTGAAGAAGGTGAACACGCTCTAAGAGCGCAATCCATCAACAGTTACCATCAATAGTTATATAGAGTAAAAAAAACAGATAAAATATATCAAACTCATGAATCCATATAGTGTATCCGCGCTCCATGAAAATAAATATAACACTGCCATACTTATACTGCAATTGCTCCGGTGGCAGACTAGTTTGAAAGAACCTGGAATTTCTTCAAGAGAAACAAGCCAAAAATAAAGCAAATACTAGTGCCATACTTTTTGCGAGGCTGTTCCTCAATGATGTAATTCTAGTTTAGTTTGGATTGGATAGAGTGCTTGGTTTGTTACTTGATGTACGACGTGTTACTCTTGCCCTGCATCATGAACACCTCTTTCTTCTCCTAGGACAGGGGTCAGCAACCTTGGCTCCCTGAGGTTTTGGGGACTACATTGCCCATGTGGCTCAGTCACCCATTAGGCTAACTGAGCCACATGGGGAATGTAGTTCTCAAAACATCAGGGAGCCAAGGTTGCTGACCCCTGTCCTAGGAGAATGGTGCCATTCATTACGCAAAACTGAACACGTTCCGAGAGAGGAGGAACCCATCAGGCCCCCGAAACAGGAGCCAGAGATATTATATGCAGCTGTCAAGCAAAATAACTGAGATAAGAGCAGCACGAGAAGCACTGGAGAGTCCCATATAGCCACACAAACGGGAACCCGTAGAGTCAGCCTACCTAGGGCTCTATTACAATCCCCGCGCTAAAATGGGGGTGGTAGGGAGAAAAAACCTGCACCCGTAGTTTTCCCCCTACCGCCCCATCTTAACGGGAGATTACAATGCAGGCGCAAAAAAATGCTGCCTGCATTGTTTGCGCCCACTAAGCGCAGTCGCGCACATCCTCTCAATGCATCGCGAGATCCGGCCGGTCGGCGTAGTGATACTGGCTTCTTCCAGTCAGTGGCGGCGCTAGGAACCAAATATGTTGGGGATACATAAGTTTCCGCATTAAAATAAGTTAAAAGAGAGGACACAATACAGGGAGACTTTGTAGTATGTATAATGCAGACCTCTCAGTAAAATCCTAGACTACCTGTATTATGTCTTCTCTGTGTATTATGCATAATGTAGACATATCAGTAAAACCCAGACTCCCTCTTTTGTGTTCTCTCTGTGTAATGTCAGCCGAGGAGAGGTATATTTGAGTGTCATCAGCGTATAGGTGGTACTGGAATCCAAAGGAGCCGATCAGTTTCCCTAGGAGGCAGTGTAGTTCGAAAAGAGAAGAGGGCCCAGTACTGATCCTTGGGGCACCCCAACAGAGACAGGCTGCCGGGAGGAGGTACTTCCTGCAAGTGAGACCCTAAAATGATCGTTGGGACAAGTAGGAAGCGAACCATGAAAGAACAGTACCTTGAAGGCCTATATCACTAAGAGTTTGAAGAAGGATTGAGTGGTCAACTGTATCAAAGGCGGCCGAGCGGTCAAGATGGATCAGTAGAAAGTAGCACCCATTAAATTTAGCAGTTACAAGGTCATTGGTCAGTTTCGCAAGAGCCATTCCCTTCGAGTCCCTTCGAGTCCAGTGAGCGAAAGCCAGATTGCAGAGGGTCAAGGAGAGAGTGGGTGTTGAGGTAGTCAATCAGATGGGCATACACAAGCTTTTCAAGCAGTTTGGAGGCAAAAGGGAGCAGGGACACGGGGTGGTAGCTGGAGGGAGCAGTCTGTTCCAGAGAAAGCTTTTTAGGATTGGGACATGATTGAGGGGCACATGAAATATGATTAAACTTGTATAAAGTGCTTTAGTATATAGTATTATTCACTCCAAATAACTCAGTAAGGTGCCAGTGCATATATAGAGTACAAAATGTCTCAAGACGTTCCAACACGGCAGCGGCCATATTAGTATCATGACCTAACGCACTGGGTGGAGGCAGAGCTGGCGATCTGCTGTCTAGGAAAAACGACTGGAGTAAAACCGAGAATATGCCACGGAAATCAAACATGTTACTGCTAAATTAATGGATTATACCTCTCCCAAGATGGTGGTAACGTTAGGACATGATACTAATATGGCCGTCGCCATGTTGGAGCTTTGACCTAATAGTAGGAAAAGGCCTCCTTGAACGACTATAAAAGGACAGCAGGGTACCAGGACTCTTGAGTAAACACAATATGCAAAGGTAAGTGGTTCACTTTCCTCCAGTAAAGGCAGAAAAGTTCTTCCCCTAGACGGATACCACCACGCACCCTCAATGGGCATAAATGGTGTGTAATAGTTAAAAGAAATGTGAAACAGTGGAGGTCTACAAGCCAAAGGACCTACTGGTGTGTAGTATACAGAACAGGATCTGTGTGTATATAAAACCAAATAAACTTTATTAGAACACAAATTGAAGGACATTTGTCATAAAAACCATCAAAACTAAGGACTGAATGGCATCTGCTGTATTAGCCGGCTGCTAGAGCGCATCAGAGATATGAATATATCAATGCTTTGCATACATATTAGAGATGTGCATGGCCTTTTTTTTTGCTTCATTTTTTTCAGGTCGATTTTTTTTTTCTAGTCTCGAGGCATTTCGGATTTTTTTTTGTGTCGTTTCAGTTTTGATTGATTCGGAATTTCGGATCGATTCACAATTTCGGATCGATTCATTTTCCGTTTTTATGGGTTATTTCGTTTTTCGAATCACTTGGGTTTTCGTCTTTATGAGTTATTTTGCATTTTGTATTCATTTGTATTTCATTTTTATGAGTTATTTCATTTTTTATTGGTTATTTCTGAATGGAAAACAGTTTACTGCCCATAAAATGAAAGTCTCTTTATTTATTTATTTTTAGGATTTTTTTGAGTATTTTTTGGATTTCTTGGGTGAAAGTTTAGTTTTCCTAACTTATTTTAAAGAAAAAGCTTTTTTTCCTATAGGATTCAATGTAAAAAAAAATATTCAAGTTTTTATTAAATATTTCTTAAACCGTTTACTTTTGTCACTTGCAGCAATAATCAATTTTATTTATTTTTTAGGCATTTTCCATGATTTTTTGGGTGACATTTTAGGTTTCCTAACTTCTCTTAAAGAAACTTCTCTTAAAGAGGCTTTTTTCCCCCCATAGGTTTTCAATGTAAAAAATATTGCTTTTTTATTAAATATTTATTAAACCATTTATTTAGCTTTATGGATTTTTTACATTGAAAATCTATGGGGAAAAAAGCCTTGTTTCTTTAAAATAAATTAGGAAACCTAAACTTTCACACATAAAAAATAAGGTATTTTTCGTGATTTTATTTTTCACTTTTACACCAAACTCATGTTTGGTACCATTGGAAAGGTCATGATCAGGCCTTTCCAATCATACCATAAATGACCTTCTAGCTGCCAGAGATCAGGATATAAGGGGATACAAAATATCCCCTAGCTCCACTTGGCAACTAGGTGGTTAACTGGCTGACTGACGTCATCGCACAAACGACGACAACGTCAGTGGGTGTGGGGTGACCCGGAGGCTTGGCTAACATCCAAAATGTCAGCCACTTTCGGGTTCAAAACATGATTCGGTGCCGGTTGGTGATGAATCGCCATCCGGCACCTAAGGGGTTAAAGAGAGGCACCACTGAAAAAGGCAGACTCTGCCCTCTTCAGCTGTACCACTCTTTTTTTCCTATGTGGTGCTGTTTGAGAGGGAGAGGGCTCCAAAAAAGCAGCCCTCCCTCCCGTTTCAAATTCCCCACTGCAGGCACCAGGTCAGGGGGCGCCTGGCGATGACGTCATCGCGCACAGCGATGATGTCTTCACAATGGCCAGGCACAATAAATACATAGGGCAGGCTTCAAGCTTGCCAGATCATAGTGGGAGCCCATCCAGAGAGGTGAGTATAGGGAGGGAGGGGGGATTAGAGGACCATGACATTCATAGTACTAAGTATGTACGTCAGTAGTCCTTAAGGGTTTAAATTTTTTTAGGAAAACTAAACTTTCACCCAAAAATTCCCAAAAAATGCCTAAAAACATCCTAAAAAATAAATAAAGAAACTTTCATTTTATTGGTAGTAATCTGTTTTCCATTCCGAAATAACCAATAAAAAACTAGATAACTCATAAAAACAAAATTCAAATCAATACAAAATTCTAAATAACTTATAAAAACGAAAAACTAAAGGATCCGAAAAACGAAATAACCCATAGAAATTGAAAAAAGAAAATCGATCCAAAATTCTGAAACGAAACAACACAAAAACTGTCCGAAATGAAAAAGAGCGAAACTAACGAAAAAAAAAAGACTCCTCCTTGGCAGAACCCGTTACCACCGTATTAATTATTATTATTCTTTATTTATATAGCGCCAGCATGTTCCGCAGCGCTGTACAACGGGCACAATATAGACATGGTTACAATACATTGAACAACAATTGACAAATTGGTACAATAGGAAACAAGTGCCCTATTCCCGTAGGAACTCACAATCTAAAAGGGTTGGGGTGGAAAAAGGAAGAGAGGACTGCAAGGTGAGAGTGATGGACAGCAAGGTGGGAATGATGGACTGGTTGCGTCAGTGAGTCGAGTAGTAGGCTTCTCTAAACAGGAATGTCTTAAGGGAGCGTTTGAAGGAAGGGAAACTAGGGGAAAGTCTAACCGTATGAGGGAGAGCTTTCCAGAGGATGGGGGCTGTGCGTGATAAATCCTGCAGTCTATCATAGGAAGAGGTGATTTGGGGAATAGCTTGGCGCAGGTCACTGTTTGACCTTAGGGAGTGGGCTTTGTGTATTTAGTGATTAGTGAGGACAGGTAGTGGGGATCTGAGTTAGTAGCCTCAATCACATTTCTGTGAAGTGCATTAACTTGCAATCAGTTGCCATTACAGAGCTTAGGTGGGTTGAGATTCCACAATAATATCACAGGTTCTACCACACTGGAGCATTGAGAGGGTGTATGAGCCCTGGCTGTGAGAGGGAAGCAGACATGCTGGAGCAGTGAGGGAGTGTGTAAGTCCTGGTTGTGAGAACAAAGCAGACATGGTGGATCAGTGAGGAAGTGTGTGAGCCATGACTGTGAGAGGGAAGCAGAAATGCTGGAGCAGTGAGGGAGTGTGCCAGCCCTTTCAAGAAGATTGTAAATTTTCACACCTGTAACATATTTGTGTTTTTAAATATAGGTATACTGATAAAAGTATTCTCCCCTTTACACCCCCCATTGGATTTTGGAAAATGGTAAAATATGTGTTTTTTATTTTTCTAGAATAATCTAAATATAATTTTTTATGCCTGTAACATCTTTGATTTTTGAAATATAGGTATGATGATAAAAATATTCACACCCATTTTTCACCCCCCTTAGGCTGCGGTCACACGAGCGCATTTTTCACATCCTTCTGACCACACTGTTTGCTGTCCATCATAGCTTTTCAAAGGAGTCAATAGAGAACAACACACAAAGCAAGTGCGCACTGTTTGCAACGGACGCCAAAATGGAATCAATGTGCTAAAAGCTACAACAGATGTAAAGAAACCCCTGCATACAGCTTTTTTTTTCTCAATGTCAATCATAACTAACTGATACAATGTAACCACAATCTCATCCATTATAAAGTGCACCCGTTTCAATGGAAGCACAGTGCGTAATCAGTGCCCTGTGTGACCACAGCCTTAACTGGATTTTCAGAAAATGGTAGAACATGGTTTTTTACTTTTCACGTAGAATGTAAATACCAATTTTCACGCCTGTATCATCTTTGGTTTTTGAAATATAGGTATACTGATAAAAATATTCACACCCCTTATACACCCCCTTAGGGGCTGAATTTCCAAAAATCCTTCCTTAGTGGGTGCCTACATCATAAAAACAATGTACCTTCAAGATTTCACGTTCCTAGATTAAACGGTCTGAGCTGGGTGTTGATGAATCAGTCCGAACTTTGCCTTTTATATACTGTATATATATTGATTATCTGTGTGATTACCAGTTCTCTGAACCTCCTGCTTGTACCAAGCTCTTCTCGTCTTTGTTGTTTTGTTTCCCAGTCCTTTATGTCCCAAAATAAGGTCACAATTTTTATTTTCAGGATTATTAATATGTTCTATATGTAAGCAGATCACTTCATATATGTACTTTTCAACCCATCTTTTGCAGACTGCATCCTTCTCCACTTAGTCATTAGCTCCTGGTACCATGCATGGGAAGACTTTGTCACCGCTCATATTAAGAGATTAAACAATTAAGTAAAACTGCAATAAACACACACACAGATATATATATATATATATAAAAGGCACGGTACACCATTCTGATAATGTATTGTCACTGGCGCAGGAGAGACCTCCATCCTATGCAGCGCACGCCGCACATTGTATAGAGCAGACATGGTGTTATCAGGGCACAGTTCGCGTGGAGGAGAGGCCTGGACTCATCATTTGTCATTTAACACGGCTTCTATAATAAAATAAAAAAAAATGGAAAAAAAAAATAGAAGCATCTGTGCTCGGATTATTATAATCAATGAAAGCACCAAAGCAGAGACTTACCTGTAATTATTATTATAATTTAAAATAAGAACCTTAAGTTATTACATACAGTAACTGGGCTAAATAAAATATACATTTTAAGCCTAAGGCGTTTACAGTGTTTTTGGCTGTTATTATGTGTTACGCTATATGTTTGAGAGAGTGTTTGCATTATATATATATACACACACACAACAACAGAAACTCCTGCACTCTTGCAGGGTAATTCAAAGAGATCCAAATTGCTTGAGAAAGGTAACCGAACGCTGAAAATCAGCATTCGGTTACCTTTCTTGGCCATTCGGCTATTCAGAGAGCAGGCAATTCGCCAAATCCTGGCGAATTGCCTGCACATACGGTGCCTGTTCGGTGCCTGTTCGAGGGCAGTGAAATCCCCATGAAAAAGCACTGCTTCGGCTATTCAGAGAACGCAAACCAGCAGTGAAAGGTTCCCGAAATACCCTAATATTCGGTGGTTTAATTCGGCAGGTTTATTCAGGCGAATCCCATAGGCTTCAATGTTAAAAATATTCCCGTTTTAATTCGATATCTAATAAACCGTTCATTATAAAATTCTGCAGTAAAAAGTCTCTTTATTTATATATATTTTAGGATATTTTAAGCATTTTTCTGGATTATTTTTTTTAAAAAAAGTCCGATTTTATTTAAGTTTACTTATTTTTTCTGTAACAGCCCTTTTTATTATCATTCCCTGGACCTCATATGTAAATTTCAGACATTTTCGCTCAGTAGTTTCTTTGCCAACAGCGTTTCACTTTTCAAACATTCAAGCGAACTGTTTTCCTAATTTATTCACTTCACTCGTCTGCAGTCTCGGCTTTTTCCAGTGGCTTCGCTGCATGTGATCGACTCCTGCTCGGGTTTTTTCCGTGGGTTTCAGTGGGTTAATCCGGTTGTTTTTGCGGGTTTTCGGCGTGTATTCGCCGGGTTTTACAGTTAGTTTTCGTCGGGTTTGTGGCAGGATTTCCCTGCAATTCGGAGACCCTGTATTGCTTGCTGAATACACCACAGGGTCACCGAAATGGGATCGGCAAAACGAACCGATTTAAAGAGAACGAAAAGTGACTTTTCAATTCTCTTTGAATTACCCTGACAGTCTCTGTAGCTCCACCTGGCCGGTGCTCAGCCCAGCTTTATTAGAACCTTTCAAAACACACGTATATATGAAACCCAGCACTCAACACTCTGTATAGATGTATCTACAGTGGCAAGAAAAAGTATGTGAACCCTTTGGGATTACGTGGAGTTTTGCATGAATTGGTCATAAAATGTACTCTGATGTAAACATTCACAGTGCAGGCAGGGTGGAAAAAGTATGTGAACCTTTGGACTTAATAACTGGTTGACCTTCCTTGGCAGCAATAACCTCAACCAAACGTTTCCTGTAGTTGCAGATCAGACCTGCACAACGATCTGGAGTAATTTTGAACCACTCCTCTTCACAAAACTGTTTCAGTGTAGCAATATTCTTGGGATGTCTGGTGTGAATCGCTCTCTTAAGGTCATGCCACAGCATTTCAATCGGGTTGAGGTCAGGACTCTGACTGGGCCACTCCAGAAGGCGTATTTTATCTTGTTGAAGCCATTCTTTTGTTGAATTACTTGTATGCTTTGGGTCATTGTCCTGTTGCATCACCCATTCTCTGTGGAGCTTCAGTTGGCGGACAGATGGTCTTACGTTTTCCTGCAAAATGTCTTGATAAACTCTGGAATTCATTTTTCCATCAATGACAACGATCCGTCCAGGCCCTGAGGCAGCAAAGCATCCACAACCATAATGCTCCCTCCGCCATGTTTTACAGTAGGGTTGAGGTTTTGATGTTGGTGTGCTGTGCCTTTCTTTCTCCACACATAGTGTTGTGTGTTTTTCCAAACCACTCAATTTTGGTTTCATCTGTCCACAGAATATTTTGCCAGTAGTGCTGTGGAACATCCAGGTGCTCTTTTGCAAACTTCAAACGTGCTGCAATATTCTTTTTGGACAGCAATGGCTTCCTCCGTGGTGTCCTCCATGTACTCCATTCTTGTTTAATGTTTTTTCTTTTTGTAGATGTGTCAACAAAAATGTTAGCATGTGCCAGAGATTTCTGTAAATCTTTAGCTGACACTCTAGGATTCTTCTTTACCTCATTAAGCATTATGCGCTGTGCTCTTGCAGTCATATTTACAGGACGACAACGCCTACGGAGAGTAGCAACAGTGCTGAACTTTCTTCATTTGTAGACAGTCTGTCTTACCGTGGACACATGAACATCAAGGCTTTTGGAGATACTTTTGTAACCCTTTCCAGCTTCATGCAAGTTAACAATTCTTGATCGTAGGTCTTCTGAGAGCTCTTTTCTGCGAGGCATGGTTCACATCAGGCAGTACTTCTTGAAACCAGTAAACCCAAAACTGGTTTGTGTTTTTAAAGGGCAGGACAGCTTTCAGCAACACATCCAATAATAACACACTGATTGGACTCAAAGTTGGCTCACTCCTGGCTCCAATTAGCTCTTGGAGAAGTCATTAGGCTAGGGGTTCACATACTTTTCCCACCGTGCACTGTGGACATACTTGAAAACGAGAGAAATCTCAATGTATCCTTCCTGGTACAATCCTTTATAAATAAATAAATGTTTACATGTTATGTTCAATAAACACATGAAAACATATAATGTTTGTGTTGTATTATTTTAAGCAGACTGTGTTTTTCAAATTGTTGTGACTTAGATGAAGATCAGAGCACATTTTATGACCAATTCATGCAAAACTCCACGTAATCCCAAAGGGTTCACATACTTTTTCTTGCCACTGTACATAGTCAGGTATCATATATATATATATATTAGTTAGCATAACAAGGATACGCTCCAATGATTTTAGTAAAAGCACAAACACTTTCTTTCCATGAAATTTAAAAAGATTGACATTTTCACCTGCTTGGGTTCTTAACATTTTGATAAAGACCCCAAGTGGGATGAAACGATAACTTTCATGATAGTTAAAAGATCAAGTGCTGATGATGCTTTTACTGAAATCCCTGGAGTGTGTCCTTGATACAATATACAGTGGATAGATATGGATAGATAGATAGTTAGATAGATAGATGGATTTATAGATAGATATGGAAAGATAGATAGATATGGATAGATAGATAGATATAGATAGATATGGGATAGATGGATAGATAGATAGATAGATATGGGATAGATAGATATGGATAGATAGATATAGATAGATATAGATAGATATGGATAGATAGATAGATAGATAGATATGGGGTAGATAGATAGCTAGATATGGATAGTTAGATAGATATGGATAGATAGATATATAGATAGATAGATGGATAGATAGATAGATATGGATAGATAGATAGATATGGATAGGTAGGGATAGATAGATATGGATAGATAGATATGATAGATAGATATGGATAGGTAGGGATAGATAGGTAGGGATAGATAGATATGGATAGATAGATAGATGGATATGGATAGATAGATAGATAGATGGATATGGATAGATAGATAGATATGATAGATAGATATGGATAGGTAGGGATAGATAGGTAGGGATAGATAGGTAGGGATAGATAGATATGGATAGATAGATAGATAGATATGGATAGATATGAATAGATAGATATGGATAGATAGATATGGATAGATAGATATGGATAGATGGATGGATAGATGGATAGATATGGATAGATAGATAGATGGATAGATATGGATAGATAGATAGATAGATAGATAGATAGATAGATAGATAGATAGATAGATAGATAGATAGATACGTAGATAGAATTATTTATTTATTTATTTATAAAGGATTTTACCAGGAAGGATACATTGAGATTTCTCTCGTTTTCAAGTATGTCCTGGGTTCAAGAATATTGAAGTGTTACAGTTACACAAATAAAAAGTAATACAATGCAAGATATTTAAAAAAAACAACACAAATATACAGATTAACAGAAAAATATGTAGGAAATATAGTCACTAGGTTACATGTTTACAGGTGCATTTTGTATTGAGGTATGTTAGTAAGGAGCTTTTGAGTGACTTAAGACTGGGAAGATTTGATGGTGTCTGGGAGGTTATTCCATAATTGTGGTGCTCTGTAGGAAAATGAGGACCGAGCCACTGTCTTTTTGTATTGTGGTATAGCAAGTAAGGTGCTGGTCCTGGATCGGAGGTTATAGGATGTGGGAACTGCCGGGGGAAGCAGTCTATTCAGGTAGGGTGGCAGCTTCCCAGAGATGCTCTTAAACACCAGGCTGGAAAGGTGAAGGGTGCGTCTGGATTCCAGCGATGGCCAGTTTAGCTCTTTTAACATGTCACAATGGTGGGTCATGTAGTTACATTGTAGCGCAAAGCGG